>CM047805.1:73706922-73978946 GCA_026214975.1 Gentiana macrophylla
TTACTAGCACCATCACTTCATAATCGAAGAATGAATAAACTCAGTAAACTATTCCTAACATTTCTAGCTGTATAGCAAGTACTTCATACAAATACAAGGAACTTTTAATACTACCGAACAAAATAGGACCTTTACAATCATACCATGCAAAAGAAGAAAGAAACAAGATAAGAGGCAGACAATTTCTCTACAAAACTGAATGTTGATGTTCCATGATTTCACACAATGATTAAGACTTTTACTCTTATGGACAAGTCTAAAATTAGAATACACGCACAGGCACATACACAAAATTGATAATACATGCACGTAGACAGAAAATGGGATTTCTTTGAAACAGTTAAGGAAAGGGGAATGCGAGTTATGAATTATTATGAACATGTCCATACAGTTGATACAGGAAACTTTCATTCAAACAACAAAAAAAACAATAACACGTTCAATCCTTTATTGTTGTAGAACAAGCACACAACCAAATATCAAAATTGCTCTGCCATGGCCTCTTAGCTGCTGAAAAGCTAAGTTTCATGGGTGCATATACATATACAGGATATGCAAGGTATATACATGTGCAGGATTTTCAAAAATTTAAGTTACGAGTACGGAGTGAATATACGTGAATATTAAATAAAATACATAAAGATCAAGTAGTGTATAATGAAACTTCGAGGGTCAAATAAAACATACTATAATACATAGAAAATAACAGCATTTACTGGTTCTCTTTAATTTTTCTTTAGGTTTTCATCATTTTGGACAACTATTCATTCATTATCTGACAGTTGTTACTCAATTTTCAACATGGTTCTTCATCTAACAAATCCGAGTTATGGATATGCATGTCCGAATCCCGTATCCAACTTAAATGCGTGTACACATCCGAAGTATCCGGTGTTGGATGTATAGACACATTACATAAGTATATATGCATCATAGCTTGAAAGTTGTGAATTGTGAAATTTGTTGAAACCAGATGCTAAACACCCTTGAGAGAGGTGAGGATCTGCCCAAATGAGGGCCGTTCTAGCTGATTAATGCAGAAATGCAACATCAGTCAAATACAATATCATTTCCATAAAGTAAAACTTCACTCTGTGAATGTTATGTGAACCACAATGCGTAATCTTCATGAAGCCAAACTTACCTTGTTTGTATGTACACTTGAACAACTACATGTTCCTACGGTAAAGCTCAGCAAGACCAACTCGATATACTGAATGCAAGACTCCTAGTTCTCACCCTGATAAATTCTCACATTCTTCACCTATCAAGACTATTACCTATTTCTATCTTCTAAGAGTGAATTAGTAGTTGCATAGAATCGCCGTAACAACCCTCAGCTATCTCTTGGTGACATGTTTTGCATGTTCAAGCATCACCAACCTTAATGTTGTCTTAGAATTTTATTTTATATAAATCATATTAATATAATAAAGAACATACATATATAGAAAGCTAATGTTTTACACATGGAACCACACCCTCTGTTGCTTTGATAGAAGTCAATTTCAGAGCCATAGAACCACACCCTTGCTATATCACTTTTAGAAAATAATGAATCTAAGAAGCATGTATATAAGCTTTATGAGTACGTATTTAGAAGTCGGTTACCACAAGATGATTAAGCTACTTTCCAAAACCACTTTAAAACTCTATATAATCAAATGTTCTTCAACATAAATATTTCATCTAAAATGCGTTTAATACACTTTACTTTAAGGTGGATGCACCATGAGACAGACTTACTTCAAACTGCTCCCCAGTTAGGTAGCTAAAACCTCCGTGACGGAGAAATTTGCATAAAAGCAATTCAAGCCTTAAAAAGCTTCCAGCCTAGACACAGTTATAGCAAATTCCATTTGGTGTGTACACATTCGAAGTATCCGGCGTCGGATGTATAGAAACACACTACATAAGTAACATTATATTTCCAACAATCATAAAAGAACATAGCAACATTATATTACCAAGTCACGTAACATGTTGAACATTGTTAAGAAGTAACTACATCACAAAAATCATTTTGAAAGATGAGATTTAGACATAAAATGAATCTGGCTCGCCCCAAATATGAGTGAAAACATGTTAAAAACGTAGAACATAGATGTAAAATCTAGACTTTGAAACTTATTCTCCAGGTTGTCAAGTGTTAACATTAACTTAGATCTTCCTCACTGAATTCAAGACCCTTGAGTCAAAAAATAATTCATTTAGTAATGAAAATAAGATAAACTTTTCTTGAATTACTAGTATTAAAGCTAAACGACTACTATCTCAAAGGTTATCAAGGAACAAATAATAGTTTTTTAATTTTATTCAACCAAAATCCTGTGCAGAAACAGGGAAAGCAATGAATTAGCAAAATTCAAGGAGAAAGGTTGAAAAGATTCAGCAACTAAATAACAGAAATAAAGTATCGAGAAAGGAATTTCTACTCACCATCTTCTTCACGTGGCTACTTCAAGGAGAAGGGTTTGGACTCACTTCGTGTTATGTATGTGAAATCGAAGGATGGAGAATGATCAACGGAGATGATGGAGGAGGAGAGTCGCCGGAAAGACCATTGATTTGAGGTTGGTATAACAATTGCCTTCACGTTGTTAATTCACAGTGAAGGGTTGGATCTGCTTCATCTGCAATCGGTGAAATCAGAGGATGGAGAATTATATTCGGAGATGACGGAAGTGGACAGTTGCCGGAGAGACCATCGATTTGGGTTTGAAGTGGTAGACGTCGGAGTTGGAGTTGGAGTTGGTGCTGGAGTGAGAGTAGCGGCGGTGGTTTTGTGAATCTGAATAATGTTTTTAACCCTTCAAAAGATTAATGTTTTTCCCTCAAAATGAAATATTTGGGAATGATTTGGGAATGTTTGGTGGGAATTTACCCCGCTTAGAATTTGGGGACTTTTTGTTGTTATAAAATTTGTAGAAAGGGTTATTCTAGAAAAATAATTAATTATATAATACTATATATCACATAATAATGACGAGATGACATTTTGTGTATCAATATAAAGAGGATAAGGAATCAAGAATGATGAGAATTAGAACTTCCTCACTATTTTTACATGATATAATTTTATATATATATATATATATATATATATATATATATATATATATATATATATATTACCCTCATTAAAAGACGTTTATAGTGACAAAATTTCGGCCCGTCATTAAAATCAGTTTTTCTGGTAGTGAATTTTGTAATTGTTTTATTTAATATATGAAATGATATTATTATTCATATTTATTATTCTCGTATTCACCGATGTGACAATAGTATTTACACTACATAAAACCCTAAAGTATATCGTTTATGTAATCACTTAACTCGGTGTATGGGATATATACGGGAGGATTGAGTTAGCGAAGATGTACTTAAAATACAATTAGCCCGTAGTGAAGTTAATCGAGAGTATCGGGTCTCTCCTTTAACGTGCTATTAATGCGCCCATAACACAATAGGTGTGATTGTCTTATCCGGACTTTCGGTCAAGAGAACCTAGTGGGGCATTTATATATGATAGATATATCATATAGGGCTGGACCGATTTGATTAGAGTTCACGATATAATTCCGTAATCAGGAAGTCTTATCGAATCAATTGATGATCATATTTATGGATATATCTTAATCCTGAGGTGATCACAGTCAACTGCTTGAATCAGTATGAGGTTTGACTTGACGGTTAAGGATTACACTAAGTCTGTGATCTGAAGTACCCCATCTTGGCATTGTACTGGATTGAGTGAGTAGTCTGTGTTATCATAGATGCGGAATCCATTCCTTCAATTTATGGAAGTAGATAGATAGTTCCCTTATTTGTTAATCCTAGAAACTGATCGATCCATGGAGTTCATATTACACTGATTAGCTACCAGTGAGTTATATAAATTAATTGATCACTAGGGGGTTAATGGTAAATAAGGATAAGAGGTTCTGAAAAGAGTTAACGGTAACTTCCCGATTTAGAATGAACAGTCTATGTAGGATTAATCCATATATAATGGTTATATCAATGGACGCTTTTTATCATTCTCGTGAGGAGATAAATATAATCTCATAATCGGAGGAGTGCAGTCACGGGATTATGGTGGCATATTCCTGTGATTGATTTATCGAATATAATTATTCTGTTCGTAAGATAATTATTTATTTGATTTATCGGAGCCGCTGATTATTAGTCCATGGTCCCCGACGTGCCTCCAATATAGCATAGCTATTCTCGGATGTCGAATCCTAATAATATTAATTTAGTTTTTAGTAGAATTTAATTAAAACGATATGTGAATTAATTGTTTAGTGGACTATTAAATTAGTTGGGCTAAATAATTAAATATGTGAAAAAGACATTTTTCATAATCTTGGCCCAAATTGGTGTGTATAAGTCGAAATTATTGTGACTAGGTTACAAGGGTTAAATTTCGCCCCCCCCCTCATGTATTATGGAACAAGAAATTATTTTCTTGTGGATTAATAAGACATGTGCACAAAATATTTATTGGATAAATATTTATGTTAAGAAATAAAGTTAAATATTATTCTAGATTTGTTCTAGAATATTATGGGATTATCTTTTATTTATTGGATTTATTTTATTTGCAAAATAAAATCCTTTGAGGACAAGGATTACTCTCCTATATAAAGAGAGTTCTCCCAAGCCTAATACACATCATAAAATTCGACTTTCACTACTTAGAGAGGAGAAGGAAAATTTCGGCCAAGGGGTGTAAGGAGGAAAATCTTGGAGGTTTTCCGGGTAGCATATCAGAAGGATTCGAGACGAGGATTTCCTTCCACCGGGAGTTGCTCGGATCACACGTTCGGAAGATCGTGGTGCTCTTCACACAATCTTTTATTCTTTCTATTGCGGTTCTTCTACTTGGATTTTGAGATCCAAGAGGTATGTTCCACAACCCCTTTGTAGATGTAGATCTAGTTATTTTATTACGTGTATTTTATAGATCTAGATCCTAAAATTGCTTCCGTTGCGGATGATATTACTAACAGAAGGTTTAAAATGTATAAAGGAAATGATAAGGGTAGTTGCAGAACGAATTGCACACAAATTTGGATTTTCACTCGGATCGCCATTCTAAAAAGTTTTGGAAGTTGACCAAAATCGTTCCGATTTACACCAATCATTCTCTGTTACATTTTCAATAATTTTCAAGCTCTCTCAATGCTTCCATCTTAAGGTTGATTGCTAAATTTCCTTTTCTTTAGCAATTTCTCGACTCTCCTACGGAACTCTACTTCACGTGGCCTATATTGAGTAAAAAAGTTTTGAACATCCTTAGCCTAATGGCCATCGGAACACGGCAAATAAAAAACCTCAACACATGTCACGTTACTTTTATTTGACTCAAAGAAAACAAAACCTAAAAAAACTAAAAAGAAATCCTAAGGGTTTTAAAGAAGTAGTTCTGAGTTAAAGTCCTTAGCTCGACTTTCCAAAAATTATCCTTATCAGTTATCATTCTTGGATCGCCAGATATTGACCTCTTGAGCACTATATGAGGTGGGATCATCGCTTTTGTGGATTAATACCCTTCCCTTGGTTGTGAGACCGAGGAAATGACATCTATCCATACCATTAAACAAAGCTTCTACCTCTGCTCTCGTTTTAGGAACCAGTGAATTCTAAGGAGATTTAGTCCTAGGGACTTATTTTAAACACATCCTCTATAATGCTGCTTCATTCTGCTCTCTCAAAACTCAACGTCTTCTTTAGATTGAGAATTCTTAAAAACTACACAATTGTTGCTCCCATGGCCAGTAGAAGCAATCTCATGCATAAGACAATGAGTTTTAACAGAACTACGAGGAACTCTTTATTCACTGCTTTCTTCAACTACTACATGTTTCCTTACACCCTCTAGATGAGACAGATTTGGGGCAGAACCTTCCACACTAATAAAATTAATCTTACAAACCAACTCCGGGCTAAGATTCATTCTCAGGTACATGTATAGGCTAACTTATGTTCAAAAAACCAAAAGATAGTAAAACATAAGCAAAAAAAGGTAGTACCTTGCCTTCAATATTATACCACGAAGAATTTAAGCATTTTAAAAAAAAATTTTATTTTTTTTTCGGAGCCATCTTGGTGCTTTAAAGGTATTGCTTTCATCGCTTTTCCCATCGTAGATTCGTAGCTCCACATGTTGCTGGGTTATTTTCTCAAATAAGACGCTAAAAATTATCGACTCGGATTATTGTTTCCCTGGCTTCTACAAACAGAAGAAAACCAAAAAACAAACGGACCGTGCGACTTTAACATGGTTTCCCATGCGCTATCGACTCTACGGATTAAACATACGGAGATAAACAGACACGCCAAGTCCCGTAAAATAGAACCAGGCTCACGGCAATGAGAGGCGCCTTTCTTTGGGAGCAAAACCAGCTTTTCCAGATTCTGGAATTTTTACACAGAGCAGACAACCAGAGGGACTCAAAAACGTAAAAACAGACTCTAAAACAGAAAACTTAACATGAATAAAAAATTATTTATATATAAAATTGACCGTTGGTTCCCCGGCAACGGAGGCCAAAAACTTGATGATAGGATCAAGTGATAATAAAATACTTGACCACCATAAACCAATACTAGCAAGAGGACTAGGTCCATCGTAGTATAGCTATAGCGAATCAAGGTCGATCCCACAGGGAACCAATTGTGGATTATTTATATACAAACAATTAATCATTCATGTCAAGGACACAAAGGCGGTCTACGACCAGCGAAAGACAAGAAAGATAAAGGACACGACTTGACACAACACAAGCAACGTAATTAACCTCCCCAATTACTATTGTTATAAAACGGATGGAGATAACTTCAGATGCAAGAAACAGAAACAGAAGCAATCAAACATAAACAATCAAAGGAGAAAACAGAAACAAGAAGAACACAGATTTAACGTGGAAAAACCTCTCAGTGGGAGAGGTAAAAAACCACGGGCAGAAAAGAGATATTTTATTATGCACTGAATTTTACAGATTTCAACACACTCGGATAATGAGACAACAACTGTATTTATAGGCACAAATCCCTAAACCCTAGCCGCCAGGAATCTTTGTCTGATCTGCCATAAATACCCTTACACGTGTCCTCCTTTTAAAGACATCAGATAGTCATGTCACATAACAGAATTAATGAGATGTGGGACCTCACAGATTCAAGTACTCAGCAGCCTATCACCCTGCTGATAGTTACCCTGATGAAGCTACCCTGCTGAGGCTCAGTAGACTCCACCCTACTGAAGCACAGAATTGAATACACTTCTCAGCTGTCCATCACACAGCTGAGTCTTCAGATTGGTTCCACCAGATGTAGAGTTTAAGTCACCTTACTGACAAATCTCCACCTTGACTTCAACTCTCACTAGAGTCAAACAGATTGCATAACCAGATGTACTTGTACCAGATGCATTCGTCAATGCCAGATGTACTTGTACCAGACTATCTCCACAAAGATCCACTCCACCGATCCGCCTCGGTAGAGTTTCCAAAAAGATTATAAGCTTTGAATATTCGTAAGTCCAGCAAAGCCGAACTTACTCACCGAATCAAGTTTAGTGAACATATCAAAGCAGGATTCTCCTTTGTGCCAATCTTCTTCACCACAACCTCTTCTCATTCCTCAAGAAATGATACGACATCAATATGCTTGGTTCTCTCATGATGAACTCGATCCTTGACTAAACATATTGCACTTAGATCATCACAATATATATCACTGATCCTGATGCAACCCCAAATCACCGACTAGCCCCTTCAACCGTATACCTCCTTAGTCGCTTCAAGAAGAGCCATGTATTCTCGCTTGATGAGTTGATAAGGCTATCAGAGCTGAAGAGTAGCTTTCAATGACCAACGCATTTCCCAATGTAAACACATAACCAGTCATTGATTTTCTATCACAACATCACCGCATAATCAAGATCACAAGAGGGTCGTGACCAGCACCAAGATCACCTCCATAAATGAGACCAACATCGCTTGTACCTCTCGTACACGAATATCATTTTAACACTTTCCAGTGGTTCCTTTCCAGTTGAGCCATAAACCTGCCGACAACACCGATCGCTCGAGCCAGATCAGGCCTAGTGCAAACCATGGCATACATCGATCGCCAATCGCACTAGCATAGGGAACTTTGACATAAACTCCTTCTCTTCACCGATGATGTGAAGCATAAACAGACAAATGAACATTTGATGCCATAGAGTATCTATTGGTTTTGCAAACAGACATCCCAAACTTGGCCAATATCTTCTCACACATAACCTCGCCGAGACAAGAATAATTTCTTCCTGACTTCTATCTCTCCGATCTCCATCCCCAAGATTTTCTTGGCTGCACCCAAATCCTTCATTTCAAATTCAAAGACTAAGAAGGTTCTTGATTTTGAACATCGACTTTCTTCTTTGCAATGCTATCGAGATGTCATCCACATACGAACAAGATAGATATATGATCCATCTTTCAAATAGATCAGAGTAAACACAATGAATCATATGGACTTCTGTTGTAACCTGTTTGAAGCATGAAACTCACAAACCTTTTATACCATCGCCTTGGAGCTTGCTTCAAACCATACAATGATTTCTTCAACTTGCAAACATAATTTTCCTTTCCAGAACTTGAAAACCCTCAGTCGTGTCATGTATATCTCCTTATCCACCTCACCATGTAGAAAAGCAGTTTTCACATCTAATTGCTCAAGTTCCGAGATCTGCTTGTGCCACCATTGCTAGTAACACCCTGATTGAAGTGTGTCTCGACCACTTGGTGAAAAAAATTTCATCAAAGTCAACCCTTCCTTTTGATCAATCCTCTTGCAACCAAACGTGCCTTATACCTCGACCCTTACGCTTTTGTTATTCCTTCCTTTTCTTGAAAATCCATTTACAAGTCACAACTCCCTTGTCAAGAGGTCGTTTGACCAATTCCCAAGTCCGATTCTTCAATAATGACTCCATTTCATCTCCCATGGTCGCATGCCACTAAGATGCTTCAGTACATGTCATCGCTTCCCTGTAAGTAGTAGGTTCAAGAACCTCTACTTCTTCAAAGAATTGGAGTGCATATCCAGCCAAATCATCATATCCATATCTCCTTGGGGTATCCCAACATTAGATCTTCTAGGCTGTTTGGCGCGCCTAGACTCTCTCACGATCAATGTTTGTATGATGCCCCTCACGAGGTCTCAAGAGTTAGCTTGGATCGGATTCTGGTTCATTATCCAGACAAGATATAGTGTTGATTTGGGTCCACCGATTGTTGCATATCGCCAGACTCCACCAAGCTCCACCTGCTTCTCAACACTATCGATTCAAAGATCGGTTTCGCACTCGCAGTGACCTCCCATCGATGAGTTTAACATAGAATTTTCATCAAACACAACGTCCTCGCTGAGGATTACTCGACTCTGCGATGACCAAATTCTATATCCTTCACTCCATCACCATACCCCACAAACACTCTTTCTTGGCTCTTGGCTCCAACTTCCTTCTTCACTAACATGATAGTAAGTCAGACTCCCAAAAACCCTTAGAATCGAGTAGTCAAGCAGGCTTGCTCACCACATCTCAAATGGTGTCTTGAGATTGATTCCTGTGAGGGCTCTGTTGATTAAGTAGCAAGTCGTCTTAACACCTCTCGCCCAAAATCTCCTTGATAAACCAAATTGAGAAAGCATACATCTTGCCCTCTCCAAAGAGAGTTTGATTCATCCTTTCACCACACCATTCTCATTGAGGTGTATTCCTTACAGTATGATGTCTGGCAATACCCTCAGGCACAAAATGAATCAAAATCCGTCCAGCAGAATTCCAGACCATTATCTGTACGAAGCTTCTTGATTTTCTTGCCTAACTGATTCTCCACTAGGGCCTTCCACTGCTTGAAGTTACTGAATGCATCACTTTTGTTCTTCATCATCACCACCCAAGTCATCCTTGAATAGTCATCTATGAATGACACAAAATATCTCGTGACTACCCAATGACTCAACTCTTGATGGACCCAAAGAATCTGAATGGATATAATCAAGTGTTGCCTTTGTATTGTGCAACCTGCTGGGAATTTACTTATGCAATTTCCCAAACACACAATGTTCACAAAGTCCAGATTCTTGGCCTTATATCCCCAAGAAAACTCTTTGAAGAAAGAACTCAGATACCCTTTTCACCCATGTGACCAAGTCTCATGTGCCACACCGAGTCTCATTGAGATCGTGAATCTACTGAGGATGCAACAAAGAAGAAGTGCAGATCTGATGAGATCCTTGTAATATATACAAGGTTCCTCTCTGATGCCTTTGAGGACTACAATCGAATCTTTAAAGACATTCACCGCCCACCTTCACCCTTGAAATTGAACCCTTGTCAGTCCAAGAGATCGAGAGATACCAAATTCTTGGTCATCTGTGGAACATGTCTTACATCCTTCATTGTACAAAATTTACCATCCTCTGTCCTTAACTTTATCGAGCCAATTCCCACAACTTCTGACCTTGTTGTTGGCCATATAGATTTGACCACCATCTATCTGCTCATAAGTAGAAAACCACTCCTGCTTGGACAAATATGGTAGGATGCTCCAGAATCAAGTATCCACACATCATTGTGATGTGTAGAGTCCCCGCAACTAGAACCGATCCTCATCGATTGCTCGGAGCCAAAGCCGCTGTGCTGCACTGCCTTCCTCGCTGCTTTCTTCTTCCTTGGACAATTGGACTTCCAATGTCCTGCTCCTTCTGATAATTACAGACATCATCGAGACTTAGGACCTTTGGACCCTCGACTTCTTTTTCTTCTTCTCGTCCATATCCTTTTCCACTATTGTCGCTAGCTACTAGCCCAAGAGCCTGACTCGCTCTGTCAGCCAAAGAGCCTTGTGTCTCGGCTCCCTGGCATGTAAGGCGGACCTCACATCCTCCAAAGCTATCAGATCTTTTCCAACTATGAAAGATCGCACAAAGTTTTCATATGATGCCGTAATGACACCAACAGGATTAGGGCTGCATCTTCATCTTCAATTTTAACATCAATATTCCTTAAATCAAGTAATATTGTGTTCACCGTCAAGATGTTCCTCAGTGGACTCCTTCATGCATCTTCAAACCGAACAACCTCTGCTTCAACAACAACTTGTTGGTCGCTGACTTGGTCATATACAAAGCTTTCAAGCTTTTTCCACAACTTGGTCGCGTGTCTTCCTCAAGAACCTCGGTGATAACATCATCGATAAGCACAACATGATGGTTGAATGTGCTTTCTCCAGATCGCATATAATCTGCCGCACTGTATTTGGTTTGTCGATAAAGGATTCCACAAACCTGGCTGCTTCAACAATTGCACGATCTTGATTTGCCACGCACCAAAATCGTTCCTTCATGTAAATTTATCGATTTTTACGCTTCTCGCGACATCTTTCCTTGCTAAAGATCACAACTTTGTCACGATCCTAGCACCTTGTCAAGGCCTTGGTGAAGACGAAGTTGATCGTCTGCATTGTTTTCTCCAGAACCTGGCTCTGATACCACTTGTTATAAAACGGATGGAGATAACTTCAGATGCAAGAAACAGAAACAGAAGCAATCAAACATAAACAATCAAAGGAGAAAACAGAAACAAGAAGAACACAGATTTAACGTGGAAAAACCTCTCAGTGGGAGAGGTAAAAAACCACGGGCAGAAAAGAGATATTTTATTATGCACTGAATTTTACAGATTTCAACACACTCGGATAATGAGACAACAACTGTATTTATAGGCACAAATCCCTAAACCCTAGCCGCCAGGAATCTTTGTCTGATCTGCCATAAATACCCTTACACGTGTCCTCCTTTTAAAGACATCAGATAGTCATCACATAACCGAATTAATGGATGTGGGACCTGCTTTGATTCAAGTACTCAGCAGCCTATCACCTCGCTTGATAGTTACCTGCATTGAAGCTACCCTACGAGGCTCAGTGAGACTCCACCCACCGGGCACGAATTGAATACACTTCTCACGCCCATCATCACACACCGAGTTTCGATTGGTTCCACCAGATGTGTAGAGTTTAAGTCACCTTACTGACAACTATGTTATCGTTTGGATCTCGAGATTCCATATAATTAAGCTAGACTCGACAACTATTAATCCGATTTGTATTTCATTTATATTGGCTACAGGAGTCATCCCCTAAACTTGACTTAGTTCTGGGTAGGACACTAGATCACTGTGCTACATTACGTGACTTCACCTTTTGGGTCTCCATATCATATAACTTGCACGCTTACAATACTAGGGATGCCGATATTAACCGTATTCCTCACCTAGGCAACATTCATGTGGTTAGGCGTACTTCCTAAGTGATCGCATCAATCTCTGTCTCATTAACACTAACTTTGTAGGTATCATGTTAATCTACGATTTACGTATAACTAGATGAGCTCAATTCCCTAATACTGAACAGATCTAGATCTCGCTAAAAGTCCCGGAAGATCATTTCATGAGCCGACCTAGGAGCCCTATATTGGTATTTTCAAATCATAAGCTAATTAAAACAGACGAGCAACGTAGCCGTAGCCATACCTACTAAGATAAGAAATTCTAGGTGGACAACACACCATAAAGACGCGGCTAGATTGACGCGGCGAAAACCTAAATCTTAGCATTTCTACATATGTTACGGATAAAATAGAGATTCATAAAGAAATTATATAGATCTACTAAAAACACGATTGTCGATCGTACCAAAGTCATCTATAGGTCACCGGATAACAGATCTGGGCGTGTGGATCCTTATAGACAAGGAATCTCCACTGCCTCATATTGTATCCTTAGATCTACATCGTTCGGTGAAGAACGAACAACCTCAAACGATAAACAATAATTAGGGGACTTAATTACAAAGAACAAAGAACAAAGAACAAATAAATACAAGAACTCACATAATTGTTGCTGAACTTATATTAAAACTGCTCTGAGAAACTGAGAATTTGTGTTATGAAAACTGATATTCAAGATGATATAATGAAATAAGTATATATAGGCTGGAAAACCGACTTAGGATAAACTCCAGCCGACCTAATTTATGTTTCCTAAACCCTAATGGAGTCTAAAACGCGTCAAGATAACTCCGAGCCAATCCGATGATTTCGCTGAACTCGCCCCGAGCGAGCCCTCACTTCGCTGCCAGCGAGTCCTCTCTACTCTGATTGGCTCGCTGGCTTTTCATGTTCCACACTCCACTCTTCGTGCTACTTTGATATTTATCTTTAATGCAATCTGATTCCACTCCGATTTATCTTGAGATTTACTTCCTTCGTTGGTAGATATCCTCCGATTCACCGTAATCTATAAAATCAATAATTATCGCACAGTAAATCATATTTTAATAATAAAAATAGATAAATACCAAATTATATTCTATAAATCACATAACATTAAATAAACAATATAAACATGTGATTTAATATAAAATATATATTATTAAACTCGATTTAAGGACAACGTTGATGACGTTTATGGGTATAATTTGACCGTCATCATCTTGACAACGGTCTAATTGGTCTGCAGTACCAAATCACGACTGAACAGTGGGTTCTATTGTCATTTCTGTGAGTCTGAGTTGAACCAATACCTTAAGTCTCAGTTCGTGCATCAGACAGAAGTCTATGCTTGATTCTGATCTGAGTGTCTTGTTTTGATACCCTCAAAATCTTGTTGTTTCTGTTTCTGATCTACAGCATATACCTTCTAGTGTTGCTGTTTATCAGTTTTAGAGCACCCCTTTGAGTTTGTATTTTCAGTCTGTATTTGGTTGCTGCATCATGCACTCTTGCTAAGTCTTTTTTGCTGACCTACTGTACCTGCCTCTGCATACTAAAGCCTGCTGCACCTGTTTGTGAACACTATGTAATAGATTTAGGCAAAGTTCTAGGCAAACTGAACCTGTATTCAGTCAACTCAGAATTTAAGCTTGATAATCTTGCTGTTACAGCTTGATTATCTCACTTGATTCTGGACTGATAGTTCAGTCTTTTAGTCTGTTATAGGCTGTTGCTCTCTGAAATTGCTTAATCCTTATTTTCTGGTAATCTGGTCTTTCACAAGTCTGCTGCTTTGTAAAAAAAATTTATCAACTAATGTGTAATTACTTTTGCTGAACTGTGTATTAAACTTGCTACTCTGTTGTGCTTTAATAAAATATTAGTTCAGCTATCATTTTTTTTGTAATACTTGTTCATATACATAAATAGTCGAAATAAATAATGTACAAACCTGCATATATAGGCTGTACATTGTAATTTGCTGTAGTAAGCTTTATAACCTGAATTGATCCTTTAGTGACGCTTAACGTCACTATAAAGTTTTAATTCACTTATCAGCTTGCTGCTTGGTGTGTTCAAACAATATATCTCACCACCTTAGTAAGTGTTGATCCTTTTTATTATAACTTGCTTTGAAGAGATGGATCACGACTTATACATCACAATACATAATTAAAGGACTTAAACTACTACAAGGGGTTAAGATCATGTTACCAATATCAGGAAGAGACGCCTTGATCTTAGGATGAGAAGCCTTGATCTTCCAATGTGTTCTCCAAACGTTGGTTGGTGGACACCCTTCTTGATATGAGAACCTCCTTGATATGCTTCCAAGAAAAACTCCAAGTTTTTCTCCAACCGGGTGGAGCTAAAGATCGAACTCCTTAGCCTTTTTTCTCTATAAATTTCGTGGCCCTCTCTTCACCTGGGGCTGGGGAGAACTCTCTTTTATAAGCAAAATCCAAGAGAGAAAACCTATACCCAATCGGTTTAACAAAATAAAAGAGATAATTCTAATTATTATTATCCAATAAAAATAAGAGATAATTACAATCTTATAATAAGAAAATATAATTATCCTTATAGTTAAGAGATAAATAATAAATAAATTATTTTCTTTTATTTATCCAATTAATTATTTAACAAATAAATAACTAATTACACAATATGTCATTATCCAGAAAATTAATTTCTTGGAAAATCCAAGACATATTGGCGCCACACTAAGCCCACCTGCTGCCCACGAAAATGTCTTTTTGTGTATTATATTATCTATTTCAACTAAATAATATTCATGCATATCAATTAATTAGCCCACCAATTAATTATCAATGAGGCCCAAATAACAAGATTATTAGTCCGAATTACGTAAGCCACATTGGGGACCATGGACTATATAACCAGTAGCTCCAATAATTAATTATTCATCGAATGTAATAAGTACATTAATTATTAATTCCGGATTATGCCACCATAAACCCGGCCCGAACTCTACCGATTATAGATGTATACTTATACTCAACCCATGAGTGAATAAGCGTCCATTGATATAATCACTACATATGGATTAACCTCCATAGATCGTCCATTCTCGAGTGGGAAGTCTCCGTGAACCCGAATCATAATATATTATCCTTATTTAGCATCAACCCCCTGATGATCAATTAGTTCACATATCGACTATTGATCAATTAGTCTAATATGAACTCCCGGATCGATCACTTTCTTAGGGCTAACAAATAAGGGGATCGTCTCTACTTCCCAGCGGGAAGGAATGGATTCCATGTCTGTGAAAAATCGAACTACTCACTCATCCTGAGATAGTGCCAATGAAAGTGGCTTGGAACACATATTTAAGTGAACCGTAACTAACACATCAAACACTACCCGGGACAAGCGGACACCATGTGATCACCTCAGATTAAGGTTGATCTATATATGATCATCTAATGATTTAATAAGATTCCTCGATTACGAAATTATATCGAAAATACAGATTAAATCGGTCCATCCTATATGAATGCCATCATATATAAATGCCCCACGTAGGTACCCTCTACCGACAAACCGATAAGACTATCACACCCTAAGGTGTTACAGGCGCATTATTGGTGTTTTAATCAAGAGACCTAAACTCGATTAAGTTCACCACGGACTAACAGCTTTAAGTATACCACCACTAACTCAATCCTCACGTGTAATCCATACACCGAAAGTTAAGTGGTTACATACTGAGATATACTTAGGGTTTGCAAAGAGCAGTATTACTTTACAAGCACAAAGCAAGTAATAAGGTGAGATAAGTTATGTCATTCATTATTAAAAACAATTACACAAATTGTCTTTCGGGCACTATACCTACCAATCTCCCACTTGCACGAAATGACAAGCAACGATTGTTTTTAGAGCACACCCTTTCTCATCTTATTCACAACACTCTCCCACTTGCTCTAAAAGCGGATGAGACATATCCATCAATGCCGTACCCTCCAAGCACTCGACTTGGTACAATCGATTAGTTAGGTTGTCGACTCGAGACGCGATCTTTAGGATTGAAACGCGTTGCGTCCTTCCAATCAGCGGTACTCTCTCTCAATATGCTTTTGACTTCTTATGACCGAGAATATCCTTCTAAACTATCTCTTCACTGTTTTCACAATGAAGTGATATCGGCTTATCGGACACGAATTACTCCCGCACCAAAAAGGAAATTCTAAGCACTATGAGTAAACACTTGAGCCCGAGATCAACTTAATGATCATCCTTAATCTGACTACAAGTCAGAATCAGTGCAGTCAACCATATTCAAGTTTGCACATGAATATACAAGCATATGATTCCTTGTTATCTAAAGATACTTGAGGACGTACTAAACCGCTACTTATTGCTCAAATCCAAGATTCGATTGCAATCGACTCGTGTTAAGCTGACTTGCCCTTATCCCAGAGAGACTCTATCCCATTTTCTCTTTATCCGAAGATTTGGAGAATCATTCCTGAGAGGTAGGGTAGGACCACTCTCGATGAATGCTGCAACCGTATATGCATAATCATCTTATACAATAAGATAGGTGGGATAGCCAATGACTCATTCTCGTGAATTTGACCGAATTAGATTCTTAGAATATAGTCCAATTCTCTCATCCAGAGAATCTTGGCCTGTCAGTTTTCGACTTCAGATAGCACACACATGTTGTTTCCAACTGTTTCAGTGTTATCATTCATGAACACTAATACTACTATTTTACCAATATTGATACCCAGTCTACAAAAGACTTATCAATATTCTGGTCAAGTCCACATATTTTAAAACATGCGACTTTTAATGACCGAGAGGTTCTCTTACATCCACAAAAGACATAAGTCCCGGCAGTCAACCTGCCATTTGTTCTAACCAAGACCCTTCTGTTCCGAATGAATCCAGATTCCATTTTTTTGCAAGAAAGTCTCAGGGTATCACCCATATTTTCCGCTTTCTAACGAAATCTCGCAAGACTGAGTGGTGAGAGAGTTCAAGGTCTGGTTAACTCTCTACTTGTCAGGGAATCACCCCTATACCACTCAGCTTTGCACTGAAAATTTTGAACTTTCCTATTCATTCGTCTCTTTTCCGTGTAGATCCAATTGCTCACACTAGGCCTGAGACACTCAGGTGGTTTTACAAGAGGCTGAACAGAACTGGAGTATCAAAACTCCATTTACAGGGTTAAGGCTTTCAAACGAACTTCTACAATCAGAATCCTATACAGCCCACCAAGAGCCACAGTTATCAATCACCCCAAAGAGATCAGAAAGTCCACAAAACCACAATGGGTCAACGGTTAAACCATACTCCCACTGCATTTTGCATGGATTGACATTCTGATCTAGTAGTATTTATCAGTGTAATCACCAACAACCGATGTTGGACGTGGTCTGATTAAATCAGATAGTAACTTCCTTTGGGTAACCGTACTCCAAGGTCTAAGGTCACATTACTTATAGATTCTATCGGAAGAATTGTGACAAATCCAACCGTCACTTTCGATCTCAAGAATCTTACAACCAACCTTCACTCGCCTCATTAAGGTATTTCACGAACAAATCAAAATCAACGTATGCGCAAAATCTCCATCCCTACCTTCAAGCATTAAATGCTAAATGCCTACATTTACGGAAATGGTGTGAACCGAATTCACTCCATATCCATAAATTCACTAGCATCTTCTAGGTAGACTTCTCGGTTTACATAATAATGTTAACCGTTATTTTGCAACCAATTATCTTAATCGAGTTTAGCAGTGTATAGTAGTACATCAATAACTATATAGGGCAAGTCTATGGTTTCTTTCTCAGTGAGAAACATTCCACTAGGAGGCAGGCTAAGCATCAGTCTCAAGACTATGCTATAGCCTATTTATGAGCATGGAATACTCTATTCTCTGCTAAAATCAGATACTCCTCCTCATATTCTTTTGATAAACTAAATCGCGTTTCGAGTAGTCATCAGACAAAATGTCACCACTCAAAAACTCCCACTAGCTTGTGTCTCTCACTAGACCCCGAAGGTCATGATGAACAAGCTATGTTACTCCTTCAAATCTATTACCCTCTCCCGATTGAAAAGAAACTTAGTCATTGTTCCTTTGAGATAGTGTTCCTAGACTGGGAGATAGGAATCACCCTTAGCCAGTCGTCAGGTCTTATCTCTAGGATATATGCACTAATTAATAGATATTGAAGGGTCGTTTATTTTAATACGGAAACCTTTTACCTTTAATAGTTTTAGATGTGTTACACATACCTATTAAGCTTTTCTTAGTGGTTCTGTCTTTATCAAACAAAAGTCCGAGTCACAGATTCGTACTACAAATGTCATCTTCACTTTGTTTTAGGCAACTGTAGTATCGAGATGAAAGTGAATCCATTTGTTTCAACGACCATAAATGTAAAAATAAATTTTTCTGTGATATTCAAGGATAGAATCCGAAATTCATTTCCTTATATCACTCCCACTATTATAGCTAAAATAACTGCCCGTTGTCTACTTTATTTATTGTTAATGCACAGCTTCCTTGTTCTTCCAAAGAACTAAGCTACCGAGTCAAGTTACTCGGTTTAAGAAAGTCGCTAAGGATTTATTGGTTAAGTGATCCGAAATCACTTTCCTTATCCTATACTTTCTGTAATTAATTTTTCGGTTTAGCCTCAAAACTTTAGTTAAGATGATTAACACTTTCTCAACTTTCCTTAAAAGGAAATAGTCTTGAACTAGCAGTTCAATTGAGTAGACACTACTCGTGAACTGTGGGATGTCTAATGAAAGCGTTACCCAGAGGGACTAATTTTTTAATAAATTAGAAAAACAACAGATAAAAGCTCCCACTAGTTTATCGGTTCCATATACCGTCTAACTAGCGACACTTTAATTTATGATTCTCTAATTTTTCTATTAGAAAATTTCTCGTGTAGACACTACACAATTAAAATTCACTAGAAGAATTTTATCGTCCCAATCATCTTTCAAACTAACTATGGTTGTCTCTCGATCAACACGAGTGACAGCAGTGACATACTTATTTACGTCACTTAAGTCTTGAAGGCTCAAGAAAAATATCTCTTCCGAAAAATTAATCGCATGTAAGATCAATAAGTACAACGTTCTAGTTACTTGCCACTTTTTAACGAAGTCATTACCAGTCAATTTTACACTAGCAGTCTAGCACTCTAGAGAGATATATAAATAGTTTTAAATAAAATTGACAGAAAATAAATCCAAATCATACACTACTAATAAATTTTAGGAACATAAACTAAGTACTTATAGTCTATCCTACCATTCCAAGGTTTTAATCTAATGCCTCAGTGCCGCCTTAGGGTAGGTCAAAGAGGTTTCGATTAATATTGAAGATCAGATTGAGAATCGAACATCTCATTTGTGATTGTCAATCACCTTTCCTTTTTCAGCCATGGTCTTACCAAAATACCCTTTATGAGTGTGACCTACTGTTTCAGATTTTTAGGTAGACCCCGAGTATGCGCCTTAGGGTCTGTCAGTGACCCGACGAGTACCCAAAATACTATCCTTTCGGAGACCAAGCCTTGAATTTTGATAGCGGTGAAGGCCTTCCTTAGGGGGCCGAAATCAAAGCCGGCACGAGGCGTAACCATTCTCTCACGTTGCTTGTGTCAACAGTAGAGGCCGTGGGGTCGGCTGTCGCCTCTCCCGCTCCCACTCAATATTTTGAAAAAGTGGTGGGTTTACTGATCACGTTTTTGGACTTGATGTTACATTAAGGAACAATAAATCATAGGCCCGAATGTTGTCGGTTACGTGGGCTAGCCCACCCGACCTATTCGTTGGAACATATGTGGCCGTCGGACGGGTCAAGACTAGGGGAGCTCCGTTGAGCCGTAGTGGCTCTTCGGATGGCTCAGCCTTGCCAGACCCCCGTGCAAACGCCACACGTGGAGGGTGAAGTCGATCGAGCCGTAGCTACTGTTGACCACCCAACCGTGGTTAAACCACTTTCGAACCATGTTTGCCCGTGATTATCCAATCCTTAAACATCAAACTTTCACGTAGACACTACGGAACAAAAACGCGTAATCTCGCTCTGGTAAGGTGGAATTCACCGAGAATCCAACACCTTAACCACGAGGTTTCGGGATTTTACTCCTTATGCTTTCGCAGAGTGGGATTCACCGAGAATCCATCACCCAACATCGACGATTGAAAAAACCCGTGTTCCTCGGTTTTTACCCTAATTAGTTTCTAATTAATATCAAACAATTAATTAAAACTAATTGCGTGTTTTATACATGCCTAACTAATTCCTCGAATTAATTTCTACATGTATGCATATGGAGTGGAATTCATGATATGATGCATGTCATGGCAATTTTCCGGTTCTACACTTACAATCTAAACATGTATTCTAGTGCGGAAAATAAACTTCGAGATTGACCGTTGGCACCCCCGTATCTAACCTATTAAAAATAAATAACCAAAACCCTAACTAGGGTTTACTACTTTCTAACAAAATCTGCAGCTGTTCGAACTCTTCGACGATCGGGAAACCAAACGAACTCGGATCACGGCGAAACTTTCCAGATCTGTTCATCATTCCTCGGGCTTCATTATAGACGGTTGGATCGGATCTTTGACTTGTTAATCTTCTCCAGTGAGCCGCCCAACTTGCTGCTGAATCTGACTTTTACAGCAGCGCATCAATGACTTCCCGAGGCCGATTGGGAATCGAGATGAATCCCGATCGACCTGAAATTTTTATCCCACGTCAAAAACTCCATTTTCATCGATCTGACCGGTTGGATTTTTGTTTCAACGGTCTAAACTCACCCAGAAATTCGAGGAAGTCACAGATAGGGTTTCTGTGAATCCTGCGTTTTTCTGTTACAGCAGCTTCTTTGCAGCAACGAACGGATATCAAAGAGGACTCTGATCGACGCCCAATTTTGTGGAATTGTTCATCATATTCCAATATTGATTCTGACCGGAGGGATCGTCGTTTCAACGGCTCGAGCAACGGGAAAAACGAAATAACTAAACAGCTACTAAACGAAATAACTAAACAGCTATTAAACTTGCTACTATGTTGTGCTTTAATAAAATATTGGTTCAGCTATCATTTTTTTTGTAATACTTGTTCATATACATAAATAGTCGAAATAAATAATGTACAAACCTGCATATATAGGCTGTACATTGTAATTTGTTGTAGTAAGCTTTATAACCTGAATTGAACCTTTAGTGATGCTTAACGTCACTATAAAGTTTTAATTCACTTATCAGCTTGCTGCTTGGTGTGTTCAAACAATATATCTCACCACCTTAGTAAGTGTTGATCCTTTTTATTATAACTTGCTTTGAAGAGATGGATCACGACTTATACATCACAATACATAATTAAAGGATTTAAACTACTACAAGGGGGTTAAGATCATGTTACCAATATCAGGAAGAGACGCCTTGATCTTAGGATGAGAAGCCTTGATCTTCCAATGTGTTCTCCAAACGGTGGTTGGTGGACACCCTTCTTGATATGAGAACCTCCTTGATATGCTTCCAAGAAAAACTCCAAGTTTTTCTCCAACCGGGTGGAGCTAAGGATCGAACTCCTTAGCCTTTTTCTCTATAAATTTCGTGGCCCTCTCTTCACCTGAGCTCAGGAGAGCTCTCTCTTTTATAAAAAAAATCCAAGAGAGAAAACCTATACCCAATCGGTTTAACAAAATAAAAGAGATAATTCTAATTATTATTATCCAATAAAAATAAGAGATAATTACAATCTTATAATAAGAAAATATAATTATCCTTATAGTTAAGAGATAAATAATAAATAAATTATTTTCTTTTATTTATCCAATTAATTATTTAACAAATAAATAACTAATTACACAATATGTCATTATCCAGAAAAATTAATTTCTTGGAAAATCCAAGACATATTGGCGCCACACTAAGCCCACTGCGCCATGAAAATATCTTTTATGTGTATTATATTATTTAAATTTCAACTAAATAATATTTATGCATATCAATTAATTAGCCCAAATAAAATTAATTATCAATGAGGCCCAAATAACAAGATTATTAGTCCGAATTACGAAGCGCATTGGGACCACGGACCTATAACCAAAGTAATTCCATAATTAATTATTCATTGAACAGAAATAAGTACATTAATTATTAATTCCGGGATTACGCCACCATAAACCCAAATCGAACTCTACCGATTATAGATGTATACTTATACTCAACCCATGAGTGAATAAGCGTCCATTGATATGATCACTACATACGGATTAACCTTCCATAGATCGTCCCATTCTCGAGTGGGAAGTCTCCGTGAACCCGACTCAGAATATCTTATCCTTATTTACCATCAACCGCCTGATGATCAATTAGTTCACATATCTGACTATTGATCAATTAGTCTAATATGAACTCCCAGGATCGATCACTTTCTTAGGGCTAACAAATAAGGGGACTGTCTCTCTACTTCCCGCGGGAAGGAATGGATTCAATGTCTGTGAAAATCGTAACTACTCACTCATCCTGAGATAGTGCCAATGAGAAGTGGCTTGGAACACATATTTAAGTGAACCGTAACTAACACATCAAACACTACCCCGACAAGCAAAGACTCGTGATCACCTCAGATTAAGGTTGATCCATATATGATCATCTAATGATTTAATAAGATTCCTCGATTACGGAATTATATCGAGAAATACAGATTAAATTGGTCCAAATTCTATATGAATGCCATCATATATAAATGCCCCACGTAGGTACCCTCTACCGACAGTCGGATAAGACTATCACACCCTAAGGTGTTCTCAAGCGCATTATTGGTGTTTTAATCAAGAGACCCTAAACTCTGATTAAGTTCACCACGGACTAACAGTTTAAGTATACCACCACTAACTCAATCCTCACGTGTAATCCATACACTGAGTTAAGTGGTTACATACAGATATACTTCGGGTTTGCAGCAGTGTATTACTTTACAAACACAAAGCAAGTAATAAGGTGAGATAAGTTCTGTCATTCATTATTAAAAACAATTACACAAATTGTCTTTCGGGCACTACACCTAACATGCTTAAGTGTTAAATTCGTTTTGATTATATTACAACCAGCCTATATCTTGTCTTAAGCAATTTAAATCTCCTCACATTTGATCACTAAGGTTTTATCACACAAGCGAATAACCGACTAAGTTAGCTTCCGCCTTAGTTGTTTAGTACTTGTGTTGAATTATCGAAAAAGAGTTGATAAATTGGTTAACACTCTATTCACCCCACCTAGAGTGTTTATTTGCGCGATTATCGATCCAACAACATGGGGTCTATCTATCAAAAGAAATGTCTCCTAAGACAGAGGAGGAAAGGGCGCAAATGAGTAGGATCATTTACACTTCGGCTATTGGGTCCATCATGTACGCCATGATGTGCACTAGACCAGATGTCATGTACCCTCTTAGTAGTACTAGTAGGTACCAATCTAATCCAGGTGATGGTCATTGGATTGCAGTCAAGAATATTCTCTAGTACATGAGACGTACTAGATATATGTTCCTGGTTTACGAGAATGATGATTTAGTATTACGAGGTTACACAGATGCCTGTTTTCAAACTGACAATGTTGACATTAAGTCATAGTCTTGATTTGTTTTCACACTTAACGGCGGAGCGGTGAGATGGAAGAGTTCCAAGTAGGAGACTACTGTAGAGTCTACAACATAAGCCGAATACATCGCAGCCTCGGAGGCGGCAAAGGTAGCAGTTTGGATAAAGAATTTCAATGGTGTGGTTCCCTCCATTGAAGGTCCGTGCCACTGTACTGTGATAACAATAGGGCAATTGTCCAATCAAAGTAACCAAGATCTTATCAGAAGTCCAAACATATGCTACGGCGCTATCACTTGATTAGAGAGATAGTAGATAGAGGAGATGTAAAGATAGAGAAAGTCCACACGGATGATAACATAGCAGATCTGTTAATCAAGGCATTGTCACAGGCCAAGCATAAGAAACATGTTCACATGCACGGGCTTAGGCATATGGGTGATTGGCTTTAGGCCAAGTGGGAGATTGTTGAAATTGTGTCCTAAACCCAATCGGGTTGGACCGCATCCGAACGGGTCGGGTCATTTACAGTCTGTTTTAGTTTATGTAATAACTTCATTATGATTAATAAAAGCACTTTTGTTATTATATATTGTTTATCTTCATGTTATTGATTGTATATACATAGTAACGTCCCTAGTGTCAAACTTGATATATAAACCATGAAAGTGATTTTGGTTGATGAGATCTTTAATCGCTTTAATGAGTTTGATACTTAAATGTCTCTAGTCGTATGTACTGTCAAATGGGACAGTGATAGTATGATTAGACTAGCACGTATTGGATGTATTTCTATCTTATTGAAGATAGGGATAAATCTCGTCTATCGAAGTGTAGAGACACTTGAACTGTACGTGGACGTGTATTAGAGAATGTGTACATTACACTGACCCACTTACATTAAGTGTCGCACTATGTGGCAGTTGTGTAATGTCCTAAGGACCCGGAGTCTACATGGCATCACGGTGTGGATTGTCATGCTTTGACACTATTGAGGTTTCCCCTAACCATGGGTCGATCATGCGGTAGTGATTGTGTGTGATATTGAAGCATGCGGAGTATACATGTTAGTTCATCCAGGAATCGTGTATCCTTTGATTGGGAGTGAATATCCGAAATGGCCTTCTTATATGGAATGTCTAGCTCTCGTGAATCTTTGCAAACTGGGAGTAAATGAGTTATTCCGAGAGAGCATGATATCCAGATTTTAAGATACGATCGTTAATGTACTGACACTCGAGATACGATCGTATGGATATTATTACAACGATATAATTCTATTTACATGGTAACTATTTCACATTAGTAGTCATTACTTTTGACTCTTCCGGTGATTGGGGGTGACAGTGTGTTGCTAGACGCTATCCCGTGATCGTTAGGTATGAAGGGCATTTTTGTAATTTGCACTTTGTGTCTACGGCCAACATATTTAGAAGCCTATCGGGTCACACACATAAGAACAACGAGTCGGATTAAAATGCGGTTATAGTTGATGATCAAATAAGGAAATTTTTATCTCAAAAATAAAGGTTATAGTGGTAAATTTTAATATGGTGGTATTTATTTATTATGAATAAATTAAAGGAAAAAATAGGCAAAAGTCCACATTTTTCCTTTTATTTAATCACTAATCCAGTTTCAATTTTTTAGATACATTAAGACAAATAAATTCTACCGGACAAATATACCCCTATTTACTTAGAAAACAATCTTAATAACAAAGATTGGGATGCGGAAAGTGTACTGTTCAGTGATTCACTCGCAGGGTAGAGAAATAGGAGGAGGAGGACATGCAGGTATTACTTACAAAGGTATTACCGTCCACCAGCCCAAGCGATGGCACACCGTTACCGGAAAAGGCATGTGTGTTGTTTTAACTTTTAAGAAGGATAGTGCTTTCAAACAAGTTGCAGTGGATGCTTGCATATGCTTAGAGCATTGCCTACATGAATCATTGCATATTCTTAGGATAGTGCCTACATGACTTTCTTCTTCTTTCTTTCTTTCTTTCTTTTTTTTTTGAGCTGAGCAAGTTTTATTTTTATATTGATGCAGGAGCTGAGCAAGTTTGTAGATCTTCAACTGTGCCTTCTTTTATAGAGTTATAAAAGGTGATGGTACGTGTTAGTTGATAAGCACTTTTAAGACAATGAGTGACATTTTATTATTCTTTATCATTGTTCATAATTTAGGATCCACTAATTATGTTGTAGGCTCATCGTGATCAATAGTGTAAAATCATGTTAAACAATGTTATAACCACAAATTGATGCAACCTATATTTTTGCACCATTTACTGGTGTAGATTTATCATTATTGTATTTAACGATGAGTACATATTAACGGAGTAGTTGCGGTGCTTAGCTTTGATCGTAGATAAGTTTTTTTGTGTTTATTTGTGACCAGCGACCGTTCTTAAGTGATTGTTTACCAGTTCTTTGATTGGTATCTACATTACATTTGAGTGTTCTTAGCATGTCAAATGCCTTACATTCTTAAGACCCTTGTCTATAGGATAAGGAAAGTATCCTCTTATACTAATATGATGCAGATGCAATGAGTGTTGTGTTGTTAAGTGAAATTAATGTGAAAAAATGGTTAATTAATGTGAATTAACCATATACTAAATGAGAGAGTCTTTTTGAGCATGATACTGTGTTACTGATACTGTGTGTCTTATGTGATATTGTTAGTGATATTGTGTCTTAAATGAGCCTTATACGAGCCATATATGATATTGTGTCTTTTGAATTAAGCCTTAAATGAGCCTTACATGAGCCAGATATGTGTGCCTTGAAGTAGTCACTTGAATTAAGCCTTAAATGAGCCTGATATTGTGTTACTGATACTGTGTTACTGATACTGTGTACTGATACTATGTTACCTTATATAATATTGTTACTCATATTGTGTGCCTTATATGAGCCTTATATGAGCTAGATATAATATTGTGTCCTATTAATTAAGCCTTAAATGAGCCTTATATGAGCCAGATATGTGTGCCTTGAAGTAGTCACTTGAATTGAGCCTTAAATGAGCCTGATACTGTTTTACTGATATTGTGTATTGATACTGTGTACTGATACTGTGTTACTCTGGGATTAAATTCTTTCAAATACTACGTCGAAAAGGTATCAAATAAGGTCTCAAAATGAAGATAAAAAAAATATGTACTTTGGTGAAACAATTTTGAAGATCGATGTTATAAATCAAAAGTTACGGTCGTTTATAAGAAAAATGCTCCGGTTAATGGAAATATTTCATCGGTTTTCAAAATTTACGTCGGAAGGGTATCGTATTTGGGCTCAAAGTAAAGAGCAAAAAAATATGAGGTTTGGTGAAAAAATTTCGATGATCGGAGTTTTAAATAAAAAGTTACGGGTGTTTGAAAAAAAAAAAAAAACAAAACAAAAACAGAAACAAAGCAGGATGACTTATGTGTCATGTACCTGAAGACGCGAGGCGAGGGTCAATTTTGTCTGTGTCAAATTTTTTTGTCCTTTTTTGCAACTAAAAACAGAAGCGTGTCCTATTCATTCGTTTTGTAATTTTTTTCTTGTCATTTTCTCTCAATCACCCTAAATTAAATACAAGATATTAATTATATTAATTAAAGAATATTCCGGATGCCAATTATTGGCATTATGGGGCGCAGATAGTAGGTGTATAAGATACACTTGGATTGTGAAATTTAATTAATAAGATTACCATAATATTAATATTGGATATTAATTGATTTTAGAAAAACAGATTTATGGTAATAAGATAAATATGTTCAATATAATATATTAGAAATATTTAGTTTTTATTTAATATAAGATATTATAATAAAAGAGATAAATCAATTAAAGTAATTTTCCTTCTTTTATTGGGAAAAGGTTTTTCTCTTTCATTTATCTTCTAGAAAGCTTCTCCTAATCAGATTAGGGCATAGAGGGGCCTCACCTTCACCTATATAAGAAAGGGGTTGGCTAGCTCTTTTATACATCACAATTGCAAGAGCTAATTGTTCTTGAGAAATAGAGAGCTTCTAGGAGTGAGTTTAAAAAGAGAGAAAAGGCTGGTCTAGCAACCGGATTATTCTGATAGCAATCCAGGGAGGATCCCGGTGAGGAGTTTGTGTGGATTATCGATAGAGGCCGGACGCGTGGATGGCTTGCGCACAGTTCTACTCTCCTTGACTGTCAAAGCGTCGATCATATAGATCAGCCGAGGTATATACCATCAAACTACTTAACGTGTTTATTGTATTAAACGAAGTCGATCTTGGGATAGGAAATCAAAATTTTAAATTCCGCTGCGTTAAACTAGTGATTTCCTAACACCTCCTACTTGATTCCTCGTGATGCAGCGTCCGATCAGCACGTGGTGTGTTAGGTCCACGTGTAGGGTCATGATTTCCCGCTTTAGATGGTGTAGCAGGTGTCATGTTTTTTGCGCCAGCCATGCTCACTGGTGGAACCAAGTGTATGGTGGGGTGGTCTCAAGCCCACCCCAAAAAAAACTAGTGAGAATATGTTTGTAGTACCTCATAATAAAGACCAAACTGATAACCAAGACCACCCCAAAATAACCAAGACCACCCCATAGTAAATTCCTGGTTCCGCCACTGGCCATGCTTGACTATAGATATTTTGAAGATATTTTGATGACTATAAAAATATCTCTCAAAATAGGAATCCAATATATCAAAAAGTGTGTTTCCCGGTGGTTTCAACAAGCAATTGACCTCTTTAGTACTTGAAGAGTAGAACTGACCAAGATTTTATACCAACCTGGGAAATATGATGGGCTCAGGCAGAGCTATGAACACGCCGGTGAAGGTGTTTTTTGACTTTAAGGTGGATCAGGCAAGATATAAGCCGAAATCCGCAGGAACCAAACTTGCTCTTTAAGAATCCGTAGCTTTCCTGATAAAAGCAATGGTTTAAGGGACGTACAACCCAGAAACTAAAGATTTTGCTGATCAAAAAGTTGTAGGTGTTTGCATAAAGATGGCGACGCCATGAAACCGAATTCATGGTGGAACAAATGATTCGAAGATGCTAAATGATAATGAAATTTTCCCGGTAATGGAGTCAACTGATATGTTCGGATATATCAGGTTTGCGGTAGCAGTGATATAAGGAGGATATACGGCTGTTGATGTATGATTTCTCAAGTGAGATGTGGTAGACATCAAAAACAGTGGTGGTCGGGCTGATACTTATGAAGGAAGACACAAGTGAGTCGACAAATTGATAAAGTAGCTGCGTATATTAGTTCTTGGATCTCTTTCTATTACCATATTATCCCATATATATAAGCAAAGACTAAGTAGGTTTAATCTAAACATGACATGACATTAAAAGCATACAATTAAGGGTAATTAGCTATAAATCGACCAGACAGCTGTCAGAATGAGATGGCGGACAGCGGTCTTGATAGGAGATCGGACTTATATCTACCTTTGTCTTGATGTCATCAATTCGATGCTTAGCCACCCTAATAATATGGGTAGTTCCCACTGTGTCCAAGATGTCAGAGTGGGGATGAGTCCGACTTACTGACCGCGGACATGCGGGATGTAGACCTAAGATCTGTGGTTGGGCCTGGATTCAGGTCGGGTATATCAATACTGATTAACAGAGTATGTGCCTTATTTCAGCAGATGCATTTCTTCAAGAAGATATGAGAGTCTCATCTACATTGGAAAATCTAGAAGCAAGATTCTTCCAAACTGCATGAGCACTCTTAAAGTACATCTAACTTTGTGCAATGGTGTTCACCATGGAATTCAAAATCCAAAACCTTGCCATTGTATCACATTGCCTCCATGCATAAAAATCTACAGAATCTGCTCCTAGCCTTTTTATTGTGCCATCAACAAAACCAATTTTATTCTTGGTGATCATGGGGTATTTATAGCTTTATACACCTCATGAATCAGTTAAAAGAAAGTTACAAACGATTACAACAGAATCTAACTAAATAACCGTTTTCTGCCTAGCTAATCTTCTGACTATCTTAGCAGCCTGTTGAGTCTTCATGCAGTCTGATGAGTCTTCATTACTCAATTGTATTGCACTCAACATTCCCTTCAGCACATATACTGTAACACCCTCCTCAAGCTGAGAGTGGCACATGAACAGCTTGCACTCAGCATTTCCTTCAGCTACTAGAACCTTGAAATATCTTTGAAATTCCCAACTTGCCCAACTACTATGAAAAAATGAGTGTATCTAAGGCCTTGGTTTGGATGTCATCAAAGCTGATTCTTTGATGATATTATATGAAGCACTGAGGGAGACCTTGATCGATGATCTTATGCCCAAAAGTCAATAAATTTGTAACGCCCCCAAACCCCGGGCCTGTAGCGCTAAATGAGTCATAAATGGTCCGGTCAACTGCTTAGACCTCCGTCCTCGCTTGGTCTAAAAGGGCTAACCCGAGTTGACAAGACCTTTATGTCTCACACTTATATGGGGGTTAGCATTCACTTAATTTACCGATGTGGGATATCACATTCTCCCCCTCTTATAAGGGACTGGCGTCCTCGCCAGGACGGCCAAGACTTGTCCCGGATCGTCCCTACCAGAGGTAACTAGAGGCCGTCCTTACACCGTCTTCTTGTACGGTGCAGCGCATAGTTCCGTCTGATAGTCGGCTCTGATACCATTTCAAGGTCAATGCTTGATTCCACATCAATGTCATTTAAGCATTCCCTTATCATTGATACATGAAGGACATCACGCACTTGTGAAAGGAATTCTGGTAACTCTAGACGGATAAGCTAAAGGTCCAAATTTAGCTAATATCACGTAAGGGTCTTCATAACTAGGGCTCGGTTGAAAGTCTTCCCAAGCCATCTTACTCACTTACTTGGGAATGCCTTGAGATTCACTCTATCTTCCTAACTCTTCTAGCTGCCTTGAGCTAAGGCTATGACAGTTCTCTTCGATATTCTCACGTCTTGTTGTCTCAACTTTGTTCTTGAATTCTGTCATTGTTCCTCTTCATCCCGAAAACTGACATTCTATGCTTCCATCCGTGCAGAGCTTCAAAAGGTGACATCTGGATACTGTCGTGGTAACCGGTGTTGTAGGAAACTTTACTATCTTTCTCTTCCTTAAAGGCCTCCAACATTTTTGTTTCAACTCTCTACACACTTGGTTGCCCCTGCATGGACTGCAAACGCTATTTTGTGGGCTTCATCTCTCACTTTCTTCCTCAGATCCACGTTCGGAGCACAAAGCCGATCTTGATGCCGACAGTTTCCATCTTCATCTAACTCTTGACCATTGGCTGGCTCGATCTCGACCACTCACTTGTAACTGACAACAACCGCATCTTCGTTTTGCTTCTTCACGATCTCATCGACTGCCCCAAATCTTGCAATCAACGGTACAACACACTTTGCTTCTGTTTGCTGATTGAATCAGGGTTGTTTATACTTCCAACTGGTCTGCAACGGTTGGTACTATCGACTTCTTTTGATCTTGACTTCCCTCACTGCGGCACAAGCTTGATTTAAAACTGCAAGGAATCCGGCCGGAGGGTTTCCGAGACTTCTCGGGAAGGAGATACACGCATTTTCCATATCTTCTCTCTGTCAGCCTGATCCGATCCTTGTGGCGAGGTTAAAGAAAACACAACACTTCTGCAAGAAGTGCTGCGGGAAAGGGTCTCCGAGGCGGCGACCTTTAGACGTTTCGATTATACCAAGGGAGCTCATGTTGGAAACAAAATTAGGGAGACAGAAAATATCTGACAAAAGTTCTGAAGATGGAACCGTTGTGGAAAACAACGAAAGAAAAAAAAAAAAAAAAAAAAAAAAGGAACAAACAATGCAAGGAGAGATATATGTTTGAATTTAAATTAATTGGTTTAGGCTTAACTATCATAGGTTAGACCATTTTTTTTTGTATAAGGGCTTGCTTGGAAAACTGAGAACATTGAGAAGTGACAAGTTGAACACCAGAGTGGTATGTCAACTTTGTAAGCCATAGAAGAGCATAATGCAGTTGAAACAATATGGGTTGCTTGGGTTACAATCAGGACGAGAGGACCCCAAGTTGAGGGAAGTTTTGAAAGCGGTTCAAGATTGAAGGATGAGCGTTGTATAATGGTACAAAATATCACCACCAAAAGGGAGAAAACAAAAGATCATCTTGAAGGTGAAACTCTTTTAAGAAAGTGAAACAGTCACACCGACAGAGGCAACATGAGTTATAGAAGATGAGGCGTCTGTGACGTTCCAGAGTTCAAGTACCTCCCAGTTATGTTCAGTTTCGAGGACGAAACTTGTTTTAAGGGGGGAGGGATATAACATCCCGAATTTTTAAAGAGGGTAAAATAGTAAATGAGTTTTAATTTATTTAAAACCTATTTATAATTGACCTAACTAATTAAATAATTAAAAGGAATTTAATTATTAAAAATGGATTAATTAATAGTATATTTAAAAGAAACAACCACATTATTCTCTCATAATGTGGTTCACGGCAATTCAAAAGAAAAGAAGCAAGCCGACGGCAAGAACAGGAAAGAAGAAAAAAAAAGAGTTTGGTCGCCGTTTTTTAAATTCGGAGTTTAACGGTTGATTTTCGGGGCAGACCATAGTAGAAGAAATTGATCACCGCGAGGAGACGGTCGTTTTGATACCAACGTTCCTTTTTTCGGTAAGTTCTCCTTCATAGCCCTAATTATAGATCCGTTCATAATCGTAGTGTAATGGTCAATTATCGTAGGTGATTCGTAGAAGATGTTGGAATTGAGGATTGAAGCCTTTTTACTATCCGTTTTGCTTTCGAATTCACTTTCGAAATACCAAAGGTAAGGGGGTGTTCTTTAAACGGATTATTTGTGTTCAACCGTATTTAATTATGTTGGTGTTGTTTTAATTCATGGACGTTTTATTTATAGTATATATTATATATATTTTCCCCTTATGTTTTCACCACTGCCGAAGGGAAAAACATGTGTACTTGTGGTTTGTTGCCAAGAGAAAAATAAATAAAATTAAATAAAATAAAGTAAAAGGTACGGCTATACTTGCAGGGGAGTTAATGTATCAATTGGCAAGGTTTGTATACTGGAAGCAGGAAGTTTGATGACCGAACCCAAAAGAAAAAAGAATGAAGTAAATTATAAATTAAACTAAACACGTTTCTTTATTTACCTGAACCACGTGTTCAAGAACTTAGCAGGAAAAAAAAGACTACCTATGTTCTATGTTTCCTTTTCCTTCCTGGTGACAATGATAATAATAATACAATACGAAGTGTGGTATATATTATACCGTAAAAATGTATTATATTAAATTTATGCTTTTACGTGTATTGCACGATACAATGTGGCTTGTATGTTCTTGTGGAACATTATATGTTAATTGACAATGTCTAACATCGACTTCTGGTAGCCTTGGTATCAAATCGCACCACAACTGGGATCATCTGCGGGGAGAAGGTGGGAGCACCGGAAGGCATTGTTTAGGCCTTGTGGGGTAATGACTTAGTAGTCAATGATCTCTTTACAACGTGCTATGTAGTGTAATTAGTTGTCTAGGACTATAAGTCCCTGAGGAGCCTTATACGTGAATGAATCAGGTGGTTAGTACTTAACTCATAAATACATATGTGGTTGTCTAAAAGCTAAAACGTCAATATCATTGGTAAGGCACGTTTCTAAATCGAAGCATGGGAACCTTGCAACCCTTTTGAGTTATGTGTCAAGGGACAACGTGCAACTTCCCACATGGAGACCTAAGTCCATGCCCCTTGAGATGTGCTTAATATGTCTCGGTGCATTCTCACCATGCACAGTGTCCTTTGATATTGATGTAACAAACCTTATTTGTGTGAGGATATACTACGGAGCTAGTAGAGGGTGAGAGAGCTCTACTATTACAACCTATGTGATAGTGATTGTAGATATGTCATGTTATAATTATATATGTTATTGCTATTTATTGTAACCGTTTCTTCTACCTCTTACTAAGTGCGTATGTACTTACCCCCTCTTCTCTCTTGTCCCCACCCCGAGAAGGGGGTGTTTTTGTAGGTCGTTTTCGAGGCCACTGAGGAGTGACCCGGAGATGATGCAGATGAAGTTTACTGTTCTTTATTTTCCATTGTAATTTGGTATAGATTCTCTTAATCTCTGTAATGATAGAAATCAGTGAGTTGACTTTGTGGATACCAATATGTATGGGTTAATTGTATTTGATGGTTATAGAAAAGCCTTTTGATGTTGTACTAAATGCAGCTTGTGTTACCTTCGGTCGTTTAGTAGTGTTTTAATTACTCGAGTCAGTCGTTTTACCTTCCGCATTGTTTCTCGATGTTTGACTACGTAAGGCTTACGTATATAATTAGATTAAATTTTAATTATATGCGTGCTTGGGCGTTTTTCCTGATAAAGACTCAGATCCTCAATGGAGCAGCGTCACAAAATTGGTCCAAGAAAATGACTTGGAAACATGATGGATTAAATTGCAAGAGTAATAAAAGGCAACGGGCTTATGGAGGGCTTATGCGTGTATTTATAAGTTTAATGGACCTTGTGAAACGTAATCATTTTATTAATTACCAAATGTGTCTTGATTTTTTGGTCTGATTTTTGATACATTGTATTCTACAATATTTGGTCACACATTTAATATTGTGAATGACTATAATATATACATGGTATCTTTCTGATTTTCTATATCTAACAAAAAATTGTATACTCAAAATCATTATAAATTTATAAGAGTGTACCACAAATACTTTCAGGAGATTCTCAAGCACCTCTATTTTAGTTTGTGTCGTTAGACATAATTCATGTATGCAAATAGATAAAAACAAATTTAAATTTGGTCCAAGGCCAAATTTGACGTTGTGGACCCATATTTCTAGAAAATAATATATATATATATATATATATATATATATATATATATATATATATATATATATATTTTTTAGAAATTGTGATTGGCTAAAATGTGATGACATTGTGATTTTTTCTTTGGTTTTAGACCACCACAAAATCACTAATAGATAAAATATGTTTGAAGAACTTGTATACAGTACAGTTATTCGACAGTATGCATACTTGAACCAGACGTTTTCATGAGCAGACACTATGTTTAATGGCTTTTTTTTTATGCATGAATGGAATAGAACGGTTCATTCTAATGTTTGGGTATGAATATAAGGTAATAGAACATAATGGATTTTCAATCCAACGGAATCAAACTGTCAATTTTCACTACCTAAAAATTGATGGATTGAGATGGAATGGAATGAAATTTGACAAAATAGGTAGGTGGTGGTAAAAGAGTGAGGTGGGTTGGCGGTTGGTAGGGTGGATGGTGAGGTTGGGTAGGTTGTGGGGTGAGGTGGGTGTGTAAGGTAGGAGAGCTGGGGTCGGGTTAGGTCTGGTAAGGCATGTGGTAGAGTAGGGTAGGGTATGGTGGTGAAGTTGGCTAGGTGAGTGGGTGGGTCGGGTAAATTGGGTGGGGTCGGCTTAGGTGAGTGGTAGGGTATGGTGGTTGGTGAGGAAATATAAGTTAGGGTAGGGTGGTGGGGTAAGTTGGGTTTGATAAAGTGAATGAGGCAGGCTTGGTTATAGTGGTAAAGTAAAGTGGAGTTGGGTTGGCTGGTGTGGGGTAGCGTTGGGTGGGTGAACGGTGAGGTAGTTTGGGGTGGTGAGGTGGGGTGTGGTGAGGTGGGTTGAAAGGTAGGATGTGATAAGGTAGGGTATGGTAGGATATCATAGTAAGGTAAGGTAGGAAATGATAGTAAGGTGTGGTGAGGGTTGATGGGGTGATTTGTGGTAGGGTAGAGTAATGTAAGGTGGCGTAGGGTAAGGTGCATGATGAGAAAATGGTTGAGAGCTTGTGGTAGGATAAGTTATGGTGGTAAGGTGAGATGTGGTATAATAGGGTATGATGGGTAGTGTTGAGATAGGTGAGTGACGAGGTAAGTTTGGCTGGTGGGATACTGTTGGAAATAAAATTTATGTTTTGATGATAATTCATCATATTTACTCAGAATATTATCTTAACCTCATTGATGAAGTGTTGAAGCTAGCTGTTATAGTGGAAAACTAAAAGATGTCTAGAATTGAATGTATAGGTTTTACTAGAGTCGATATTTGTATAGGTTACATCGCACAAGCCTTTGTAATAGTTAGTGTGTCGTGAAACCAAAACCGGAAATCATTTAGAAAACTAGAAATCGTTAAGATAAACAAACCGACTCGTAATACACCAATATGAAATCAAGAAGATGAGTTCACCGAGGATACAAACTCGCTTGGCTTATCTAGAAGACCGAGGTCACTGAGACTCGATTATTGAAGATTGAAGAATCGAGGTTCAAACTCGATTATGAAGATTACAAGTCGAGACTATAAAGTTAGACTTGAGCAAGTTTGTGGTAACATGAACTCGACTTTATGGATCTTGTATGAAGACCTAAGAATCATAAAGACAATGAATTCTTAGAAAATAATTGTTTATGGTGTACTGATTAAGTCAATTATAATCGATGTAAATTGAGTCTGATATTTGAAGAAGAGTAAAATCTCGCTTAATGCTCCAAGTCACCAAGAATCGACAATCGATGAACACAATATAAAAAGCGATCGAAGAAACTCGCTTTTATATGTCACCATCCAACAAACGCTAGATAGTACAATCGAGCGCTTTAAAGGAATCTATTTTATTGGATGAAATACTGACATATCAGAACGGTCAGAAAATATAGCCGTTACAAGATAGACGTTGATACAATTCGAATTCATGGAAGAGGAACGTTGGACCTCACACTATAAATGGAGGACTTTGCACCAAGGATTAAATACGAAGATTTAACAGAATTATCAAGATCAACAAGCATTTTTGTGCACGGGTTTTAGTTATGCGAATTGCTATCATCTATACGCTATAACAAGATCATATCAAGAATTTCTTCAAGTGTTCAAGCTACACAGAATTTATCCATATTCAGACACTTTGAAGAACCACAAACAAAAAATCAATTTATTGATTCTCAGCCCAACTTTGATTCTACATCAAAGGTTTAGACTGTGAAGCAAACCGGGAAGGTTCTGCCAAGGATAGTTGTTACAAGCAGTCGGGTAAACTGTGTTTGTGGTGGTAGCTGGTGAAGAGGCATACGTAACCCTTCAAGGACCAGTGTTCAAGCAATTGAAGAGCAGCAATTCTACCTGTTCTACAACTGTTTAGATAGTGAAGCTAGGGATTAGCCAAGGACTATTGTTTAGGACTTTTTATAACAGTTCACCTCAAAAAGTTCTAGTGGAATTTTCCTCCGCAAACACAGGAAAGAGAGGACTGACAGGATTACACCACCTGGAACCTCTATAATTCTTGTTTATTTACTTTACGCATTTATTTATATACAGCATTCTAATAATTTGATTGTTATACAACTCACAGCTCACAGACTGACATTCACCAAAATTCAGTTTAACACACTCAGTTTTCATATAGAATAACATGATCAAGAAAAAGGCTAGAATTATATCCGCTGCCGGTTGACTCAGTTTTTGCTTAAGTCGGTTTGACTTAAACTCAGCTTAGTCGGCTTAACTCCACACAAGTTTTAACTGAACCATAATTTGATTTAAATCTAGTTTTAGGGACAAGTTTATTCAACCCCCCCTCTAAACTTGTGTTAGCCTTTCCAAGGGACCAACAATTAGTATCGGAGCAGTGTTTCTTTAATAAACCATTGTTAAAAGATCATTTGCTCTAAATTTCCTCTAGTTGTTCTCATAAGAAAGCTCAGTTTCCAGTTCTTATACAATCAGTTTTCACTCACTCATAATGGATAATAATAAGTATGCAAGACAGATGCTTATGTGCAACATGGACAGATTTGATGAATATAAACGTCGTATGCAGGCTTTTCTGGCTGCCACTCATGATGAAATGATAGACGTACTCACTAATGGACCAATCCAAATCACTCACATGCAAACTGTTGATGGAAATCAAGTTAGAGTTCCCAAACCTAAAGCTGAATGGACCAATGATGATCGCAAGCGAAAAAATCTCAACAATGTTGCTATGGACTTTATCCTCAGAACTCTTGACAGCAATATGTATTTAAAGGTGAAAGACTGCACAACTGCTAAAGAAATATGGGACAAACTTCAACTAGTTTGTGAATGAACTGACTCAATCAAGGAAAACAAAATCTCAGTTTCAAAGCAGAAGTTTGAAAATTTCAAAATGAAAAGTGGAGAAACCGTTGACCAAATGGAGACAAGATTCAGTGCTATCATGGATGAATTAGACCTACTCAAGATTGAATACACAAGGAAGGTAGTCAATACAAGAATCTTGAAGGCATTACCAATGTGTTGAAAGATGAAGGTTACTGCTATGGAAGAATCTAGAAGACTTGACATTGAGGACTCATTCAAAATCTTCTCAGATTTGAGAGCTTACGAATTCAATAAAGATTTTACAAGAACAGCTGCAAAAATCAAAGCTCTAGAAGAACCAAAAACCACAGCACTTGCAGCAGCATCAAATGATTCTCAAGAAACATCCACAAACAGTCTTCAAGAGTTGGATGAAATGGAGGAAGAAATGGCTCTTATGATGAGCAGAATCAGAAGGATGAAGAATGGTCATCCTGTAACCCAGAAGTTCATCAAGAAGACTCCTGAGAAAAGAAAAGATGATGAATATCTTTGTTTCAATTGTAAAAAGCCTGGACACTACAAAGCTGAATGTCCAGAACTGACCAAGAAGACTCAGCAAAGAAGAATTGGCATAAGAGCAATCCTTGCTGGAGATGAGTCAGACTATGAAGCTGGTACAGAAAGATTATCATATGACACAGCTTTAATGGCACATGGAAGATCCCAATGAGGTATGTGAATCAAATTCTAAATATAGCTCAGCTCAAATTTCCATGAAAAATTCATGTTCTTCAACAGCCGATTCCAATCCAAGAAACTCAAAATTAAAAGAAACTCTTGACGATTTGATGAATCAGCTTGTTACCATACAAGCTGGTTATGAATCAATCAAAGCTGAGAAAGAATCTCTAATTCTAGAAGTCAAAAGATTGAATGATGAATCGAACATGTTGAAACTAAGCGTAATCGACAAAGGAAAGAATCGATGATTTCTCTCATCGACAAGATCAAGAATCGAATCTTTTGCTCGATCTAGTTCAAAGAATCGATTCAAATCTGGTAAGCCATATGGAGATAAGACTAGCTTAGGATTTGATACACAACAAACTTCGAAAAAAGGGACAAGTAAGGCAACTGAACCTAATACCAAAACTGGTGTTAAGTTCATAGCTGAACAATGTCCTTAGAATAAGAAGCATATTGAACCAGTGAAACAAGTTCAACGTGAATCAAGTCAACCACAGCGTCAATTTTCAAAAAGATCAGCTGTAAATAACAACAAGTTCAACCAAAAAGGTAAAACAGCTGAACATCATGAAAATAGAAAAAGTAGATTTACTGTTGAATCTACTAAAATTGATCAGGCCAAGAACCAGAGAAACTTCAGTCATAGTAAATCCAAGAATATTAATTATTCAAAGATTCACAAAGTCGGGGGGAAAGGCAGATTATTTCCAACTGATGATGACTGGAATATCTCTGAATGCAATATTCTAACTAATAAAACAATCATTTCAGGCAGAAAACTTATTACAAGTTTCAGCCCAAAGGTCAGCAAATGACTCGTTACAGTCCTCAACATAGACCTCAGTACAAAAGAAATGATGGTTATTATTCAAGTTTCCATAATAGAAATCATCATGGAAATAAGTTTCAGTCAAAAGACCTGAGAGATCAAATAAATAAGACATAGTCCAAGCATAGACACTATGGGAGTGTGGCTTACAGATATGAAAACAAGTGCAACAATATCCGAAGAATATCTAAAGGATATATTCCCAGACTTGTACTGACAACTGACCCCTATGGACCAAAACAGAGTTGGGTACCTAAAAATGTTTAACTTTCATTCCAGGATGTATGGTACTTTGACAGTGGTTGCTCTAGGCATATGACAAAGAGCAAGGACTGTCTCAGTAATTTTATTGCAAATGATGGACCAAAGGTTAATTTTGGAAGTAAAGACAAACCTGGATACACCAAAGGGTATGGTACATTAATCAGAAATGGACTCACAATCAAGAATGTATCTTATGTAGAAGGATTGCATTACAATCTACTCAACACCAGTCAATTCTGTGATATGGGATACAAAGTTACTTTTGATAAAGATTTCTGCATTGTCGTCAGTGAAACAGCATCTTAAGTTGTTTTAGCCGGAAGAAGAAAAGAAAATATGTATGTTGTAGATTGGACAACAGCCGTTGCAAACCTGTTTGCTTGTGCATACCAAATCAGAAATCGGTTGGTTGTGGCACAAGAAATTGAGTCATCTAAACTTTGATGACAACAACACCCTTGTCAAGAAACAGCTTGTCATTGGACTACCAGAAATCTCATATAAGAAGGATAGCTTATGTGATGCGTGTCAACAATGAAAGCAAACAAAAGCAAGTTTCAAGACTAAATCTCAGCATTCAACAACTAGAGTTCTTGAACTACTACATATGGACTTATTTGGACCTATTAAACCAATCAATATCAGTGGAAAGAAATATACATTGGTGGTAGTAGACGATTTTTCAAGATACACTTGGGTCATCTTCTTAACCAAGAAAAGTGAAACCAAGCAAAGACTTACTGAACTACTCAAGAGACTTCAGAATCAGAAAGGAGTATCAGTTGTGAAGATAAGATCAGACAAAGGAAGTGAATTCCTCAACAATGTGATTATTGAATATTGTGAAGAAAATGGTGTTTTACACCAACAGCTGCTACAGCAACACCTCAAAAGAATGTTGTAGCTGAAAGGAGAAACAGAACACTCAAAGAAGCAGGAAGAACAATGATTTGTGAAGCAAAGCTACCAGAAAGATATTGGGCAGAAGCAGTTAACACGGCTTGCTATACACAGAATAGAGCTCTCATGAATAAAAGGCATGAGAAAACTCCTCATGAAATTTGGAATGGAAGGAAACCAAATGTTTCTTACTTTCATGCTTTTGAAAGCAAATGTTTCATACACAATAATGGGAAAGATCAACTTCATGTTTTTCAGCCCAAAAGCTGATGAAGGAATTTTTCTAGGATATTCAAGCGTCAGCAAAGCATTTAGAGTACTGAACAAAAGGACACTCAAGCATGAGGAATCTATACATGTAGTGTTTGATGAACCAAACTCCCCTGGAGAAACAACTGAAGACAGACCAGAACCAGTTTCTCAGTCTCAGTTACAAGTATTGCCAGAATCAGTTTGTGTTGACATTGGAAGACTATGGATTTCAAAATATTCAGATCCAGATCAGTCTCAGTTTCCAACTGCTCAACAACCCACTCCTGAACAACATGATTCTGACTCAGTTGAAGAAATTCAAGAACCAGTTCTTGAAGAACCAAACAAACAAAATATAGATCCTTTGATGCAAACACCTGCTTATCAATGGATGAGAGATCACCCAGAAGAACAAGTTATTGGTGACACTCAAGCTGGCGTTCGAACAAGACATCAACTAGATGCAATGATTGCATGTTTTCTATCTCAATCTGAACCTAAGGAAATAGAAGAAGATTTGAAAGATCCAGACTGGATATTAGCTATGCAAGAAGAACTGAATGAATTTGAAAGAAATCAAGTATGGGAATTGGTAGAAAGACCAGTTCATGTCAATGTCATTGGAACCAAATGGGTTTTCAGAAACAAACTTGGTGAAGATGGAAATATCATCAAAAACAAATCTAGACTTGTAGCTAAAGGATATTCTCAAGCAGAAGGCATAGACTTTGATGAAACTTATGCACCAGTTGCAAGATTGGAGGCAATCAGGCTATTTCTCGCCTTTGCAGCTCACAAAAAGTTCAAAGTATACCAGATGGACGTTAAAAGTGCATTTTTTTAATGGAATTCTTGAAGAAGAAGTGTATGTTCAACAACCACCTGGATTCGAGATCAAAGATCAAGCTGATAAAGTTTTCAGACTAAGGAAAGCTCTTTATGGACTTAAACAAGCACCAAGAGCTTGGTATGAAACTTTATCTCAGTTTCTAGTGGATAATGGATTTATCAAAGGAACTATCGACAAAACATTATTCAGAATGAAGAATGAAGAGAACACTCTGCTTGTTCAAATCTATGTTGATGACATCATTTTTGGATCAGAAAATGAACAGTTATGTGAAAATTTTGCAAGTTTAATGAAGAGAAAATTTCAAATGAGTATGATGGGAGAATTGAATTATTTTCTTGGATTACAAGTTAAACAATTAGATGATGGAATTTTCATTCACCAAACCAAGTATACAAGAGAACTTATCAAAAAGTTTGGTATGGAGAAATCAGCTGGAATTGCTACACCAATGGGGACCAACATCAGGCTAGATGAAGACAAAGAAGGCAACGATATTGATCAAACACTTTACAGAAGAATGATTGGAAGCTTACTCTATCTCATAGCAAGTAGGCCAGATATATCTTTTACTGTTGGTGTATGTGCTAGATTTCAGTCAAAACCGAAGGAAAGCCATCTCACAGTTGTAAAAATGACCTTGAGGTATCTGAAAGATACAGATGGAGTTGGAATTTTGTATTCAAGAGAAAGAGAATTCAAACTGATATCTTACTCAGACTCGGATTATGTAGGATGCAAAGTGGACAGAAAGAGCACCTCAGGCACATGTCAGCTACTAGGAAATAGACTTGTGTCTTGGTTTAGCAAAAAGTTAAACTCTATCTCAACTTCAATACTTGAAGCAGAATATATAGCAGCTGGAAGTTGTTGTGCTCAAGTTTTATGGATTAGCCAGCAATTAAGATATTATGGGATAGAAGAAGGAATGATTCCCTTAATGTGTGATAACACAAGTGCAATTGCAATAACTGAAAATCCAGTTTTACACTCAAGGACAAAACACATTGATGTGCGTCACCACTTTATAAGAGATCATGCGGAGAAAAAGGATATTACAGTTCTTTATGTACCTACTGAAGATCAGTTGGCTGATATCTTTACAAAACCATTGGACAAAGAAAGATTTGCCAAACTCAGAACTGAATTAGGGATAATCAAAGTTAGTTAAGTCAGTTAAGCCAGAGATTCGTCAAGGGGATTAATCTTTGTTATGCTGGGTGCGCTCACTTAACATATTAGTCATTGACATCAACAATCTCAAACTGACCAACTAAAACTGAAAGACTTCACGGAACTGAAAAACTAAACCCAGAAACAGTTTTACTCCAGCCAACTTAAGTCAAAGGTTGATAAGATAAAACCGACAGCGGTTATATCGCATTTAATTAACGCAGTTCTTTTGTCAGAATGTATTGCGTGTACACCCCATTACTGTCAGAACAGTACATGTCTTGGTTACACAAACCATCATGGAATTTGAAAAGTTGTACTACTCAACCGCCACTACATCATCCCTATATATCCAACCCTCGTTCACACTCTCCTAAATCAAACGTTTCAAAATTCTTATAAACTCAATCTCTTTCTTGAAAACAAAAATTCAGATTTTTCATAATCTTTCTCAAAATTCAATTTTGTTTTCCAACTCAAAAATGACCACCTCAAAGAATTCACAAGAAGAAAGATTGATCACAGAGTTAGATGAGTATACATTTGAAATTTATGAAACTATGTGCAACAACACTCTGTTAACGAGTTATATCTGTGAGAAGATTCAGAAACAACCAGGATTAAGAAATATTCTGGAGGTCACTTTCAACGAAAAACGTGATGTAGAAGGAATTTTGCAGTTCTGGGAGAATATGCGTTTGGTAAGAGACTCTCTATTCACTATAGTTCATGAAGATCGTATCATTATCAATTAAAGAGTCATAAGGTCACTATTTGGTTTCACAAATTCATCTGTGACATCAATAGATTTGACTTCTCTACCATTGAAAAGAGACTCCTTTCTTAGGTAGATTACATTATCTAAGGAACCAGTAGAAGTTGGTATTCATGTTGATAAACTCAAGCCAGAGTTTGGATTTCTCAGCCAATGGCTCAGCAAACATGTTATTGGAAAATCCAAAGGAATCAGTACTTTATCCGAAGACAATGTTTATCTGATGAACATAATTTGGGATGAAATAGAATTCAATTGGGCCGGTTATGTCGTCAATCAAATAAAGAAGCAACACTTAGCTGAATTAGAAAGTGTACAAAGAGCCCAAGCTGAAGGACAAGCAACTATTGGCAGATTCCGATTGAAGAAAACACTCAATGGAATCATTCAATTTTATTTGGAAAAACTCAAGGAAGGGAAGAAAGTAAGACAAAATGCAGCTATAGAGGAAATCACAGCAGCTACAAGAAAAACTTCCCAACCTGAAGTCAGACAGAAAAATGTGTCTCAGCAGGAAGCTGAACACAAAGGAATCAAGCGGAAAGCTGATTCAGCAAAAGAAAGATCAGTTGTAAAATGTTTGTACCCAGGAACTTCAAGTAAGAAAGCACCAACTGAGGGTGAACAACAACAACTGACAACTGAAATTACAAAGGAAAATATCACTGCTGATTGTACTTCTCAGTTACAACAACAATCGATCGAGAACAAGCTCCGAGCTTTGAAGTCGATAGAGTTATCAAGCTAATGAAGATGAAACTCAAACCAGAAGATTCTCATGATGCTATCTTACAATCTGAAGAAAATTTACTCCTGAAGGAATTGGAAATTAGAGATCTATATACTCTGTTTCCCATGTCAGAGTTTCTTGCAAATTGCTTCAATAGATTCACTGAACTAACTCAACGAAGAGAATCAGCCACATCATCCATTCCCGATGATATTTCAAAGAAGAAGGATGATGATGAAGATGATAATTCAAGAAAAGAAACTGATATGACTACAGTTTTGCAGACAGACACTCAACCTCAACCTCTAGCTACGGAAACTGTAACTCGGCAAGAAGATTTGCCAGTTGGAAATCAGACAACTGACAATCAGCAAGCAGCTGATGGAATTAATAGTCAACTTATGATCATTGAAGATATCACTCAGTCTAAAGATCAAACAGAAGCAACATATGATCCTTCTGATATCCTGACAAAGGACGAATTGGCCAAAGTTCACGAAAACTTGAAGATTGTGCTCAGTCAAAGGGATGCACACAATGGCCTTCTATCAAATATCTCTGGATATCTAGATTATAGAACTAAAACAGATATCTCAGTTCATGCAAGACTAGAGATGATCTATAAGTCAAGTTCCAGTTCTGCATCAGAAATTTTAATACTTAAACAGAAACTTGAAGACTCAACCGCAGTAGATAGGGAAATACATGCACAGGCTCACTGGCATATGAATCAGCACATCTACGGGTTAGAAAATCAACTCAAAGAAGTACTTGCTTCTCAGCAACGTATCTCAGCCGATTAACAGGCAACCCATGCTTTGGTAGATCAATTGTATGAAGAAAAGCTGAAATTACTCAAAGAAAAGAAGCAACTCGAAGATGAATTGGAAAGATATAAATCGAGATCCAAAGTTCTTAAAGAAAGAGTTAATCGACGAGCGACTCATTGAGAAATATAGTCAACCGTAAGATCGAGAGCTACTCTTACAAAGGATCTGTGGTTAAAGTTTGTCAAAGATCATAATCCTATCAAGGCCAAGTACAAGGATAAGACTATTGAAGAATCCTTGAACTACTTCTTATCTGATGAACTCTACAATCAGAAAATGCCGCAATACAAGAAGATCAAGAAAATTGAAGACAAACTGAAGATTAAAGACAAAGCTGAACAAATGAAAGCTGATGTAGCTGAATTTGAAAAATACTACTTGAATGAATCAGCTTTACCAAAATTAATTTTATGGAGAAAATGGAAATAAGGAAGTCAAGTAGACTATAACAAGACCTTTTCTAAGGAAGATTCAAAACTTGAACATGATTTTCGTCTACATGACAAAGAGATGAAGTATATCTCAGTTAAACAAAAAACACAGAAAGGAACTTAGTCTTTAGTCAAATTTATTTGAACAAAGTGTAACTATTTTTTGCGTATTCTAATGAAATCCAGTTTTCCAGTTTTACATTGTTTTACATTGTTTTGATCTTTAAGATTTTCTTTTAGGGAGAGTTTTGGCATCATCAAAAAGGGGGAATTTTTTGAAATAAAATTTATGTTTTGATGATAATTCATCATATTTACTCAGAATATTATATTAACCTCATTGATGAAGTGCTGAAGCTAGCTGTTATAGTGGAAAGCTAAAAGATGTCTAGAATTGAATGTATAGGTTTTACTAGAGTCTAATATTTGTATAGATACATCAGACAAGCACTGGTTAGTGTGTCGTGAAACTGAAAACTGGAAATCATTTAGAAAACTGGTAATCGTTAAGTTAAACAAACTGACTCAGAATACACCAATATGAAACTGAAGAAGATGAGTTCACTGAGGGACACAAACTCGGTTGGCTTATCTAGAAGATTGAAGAACTGAGGGTCACAGACTCAGTTATTGAAGATTGAAGAACTGAGGGTTCAAACTCAGTTATGAAGATTACAAGTCGAGACAATAAAGTTAGACTTCAGGCAAGTTTGTGGTAACCTGAACTGACTTTATGGATCTTGTATGAAGACCTAATAATCATAAGGACAATGAATTCTTAGAAGATAATTGTTTATGGTGTACTCTGATTAAGTTAATTATAATCAGATGTAAACTGGAGTACTGATATTTGAAGAAGAGTAAAATCTAGTTAATGCTCCAAGTCAGTCAAGAAATCGAATCGATGAACACAATATAAAACGATCGATGAAACTTCGGTTTTATATGTCACCATCCAACAAACCGATAGTACGATCGAGCGTTTTAAAGGAAGTTATTTTATTGGATGAAATACTGACACATCAGAACGGTCAGAAAATATAGCCATTACAAGATGAGCGTTGATACAATTCGAATTCATGGAAGATGAACGTTGGACCTCACACTATAAATAGAGGACTTTGCACCAAGGATTAAATACGAAGATTTAATAGAATTATCAAGATCAATAAGCATTTTTGTGCACTAGTCTTAGTTATTCGAATTGCTATCATCTATGCGCTATAACAAGATCATATCAAGAATTTCTTCAAGTGTTCAAGCTACACGAATTTATCCAGTTCGGACACTTTGAAGAACCACAAACAAGAATCAATTTATTGATTCTCATTAACTTTGATTCTACATCAAAGGTTTAGACTATGAAGCAAACCGGGAAGGTTCTGCCAAGGACAGTTGTTACAAGCAGTCGGGTAGACTGTGTTTGTGGTGGTAGCTGGTGAAGAGGCATACGTAACCCTTCAAGGACCAGTGTTCAAGCAATTGAACAACAACAATTCTACCTGTTCCACAACTGTTTAGATAGTGAAGCTAGGGATTAGCCAAGGACTATTGTTTAGGACTTTTTGTAACAGTTCACCTCAAGAAGTTCTAGTGAAATTTTCCTCCGCACCACAGGGGAAGAGAGGACTGACAGGATTACACCACCTGGAACCTCTATAATTCTTGTTTATTTACTTTACGCATTTATTTATTTACAGCATTCTGATAATTTGATTGTTATACAACTCACAGCTCACAGACTGACATTCACCAGAATTCAGTTTAACACACTCAGTTTTCATATAGAATAACAAGATCAAGAAAAAGGCTAGAATTATATCCGCTGCCGGTTGACTCAGTTTTTGCTTAAGTCAGTTTGACTTCAACTCAGCTAAGTCAGCTTAACTTCACACAAGTTTTAACTGAACCATAATTTGATTTAAATCCAGTTTTAGGGACAAGTTTATTCACCCCCCCCCCCCTCTAAACTTGTGTTAGCCTTTCCAAGGGACCAACAGATACCTTATCCGTCACTACATACTATCACTCGGTATGTCATTTGTTATGAAATTTGTTTCATATTCCATTTTTAATGTTGCAACCGAAGAAGAAACAAAAAAACAGATGAAAAGATTCCCCCTCTCTAGAAACCTCTCTTCCCCTTCTTTAAAAAATTTCAGGCCTTCTTCAAAATATTTTAGTTTGCCCGGCGCCGGTGCCGGTTGTCTTATGTTTCGTTTTTCTTGGTCCTTTTTATGTCTTGTTTCTTCTTTCCTTTTCCTCTTATTGTTTTGTCATCCAAGATCCGGTTTTTTGCGTTGTAGATCTAGCGGCCTCCTTTGTGTTTAGGATCGGCTTTCGGTGGCCACCGCTGGATTCCGTTTCCCCCTCCCCTTGGTCGGCAATTTTGCGATTTGTTGGTGGCTTTTGTTGGCTTCTTTAGTTCCGACCGGGGAAAATAGCTTGCATGTGGATGTTCTCTCCAGATCCATGGCTGCCAAGATAGTTCTTGGTCTTCCTCCCACTGGGTCATTTAACACGCATGAAACCTTTTTCGGGCGGGAGTGTGGTTTGTTTACCAAGATGGCTGTTGGGTTTCCTCTGATAATGAGCTCTCTTTTTGGACTCTGCTCGACTCAAGACTTGTTGCTGCAGGTAATCGTTTTGTTAGCAGCGGCGGTGCTGGTGTCTTCAGCGGCGGTGCCATCTTCTTCAGTGGCTTTTGTTGTCTTAGTGTGTTGTATTTTCCTTCATGTGTATGTATTATGTTTTGGATCAAGTCGGTAATAGTCTGTCTTTCCGGATTTCTTAGGTTTTGAGTCAGTAAGTACGCTTATGTTATGAACAAGTCAGACTATAGTATTATTTTACCAAATCAAGTTCTCTCTAATGAGGCAGAATTTGGTCAACATGGATTTTCTCATATCTTTTTTTATTTTCGTTTCTTATGGTGGTGGTCCAGCTTTAGGCTGGTGTTGATCCGGAATTAGTTCGGATATATCCCGGCGTTGGTCCGATTGTAATATGTTTGTTTGTATTAATGAAATCCTTTCGTTTCGGTTATAAAAAAAATTTGTTGCAACCAAATTAATGGAATGAGTTCCTTTTGTTTCGATAATTTTATTTTATTTAATTCCATTAATACGAAACAAACGTATATAATGTTTTAACGTTCTATACATATAATTTTCTTAAGGACGTTTATACATATGATGGTATCTAATTATACGTTCTAGTGCATGATTTGAGCAACAAGACTATTAGTGAAATTCTAACCATATATTTCATGATGTTGCACAAGAGAACAAATGAAATTATTAAATTTTGTTCAATAAAATCCCAAACATTACTACGGTGAACGTATGAAATATGTATTATATCTTTTCATAGTGTTTAACTTACAAGAACTTGAATCATATTATTTATAAGGTTAAAGGTTGTGAATGACAGTTTTAATCTAAAATGGTTGATAATGACAGTTACTACATGTGTTACTATATTATGTCATTCTCAACCATTTTGTATCTTATCTTGTCTTTCCTGATTCTCAGTCACTTATTTATATGATAAAAAAATCCTAATTGATTGATGAGAAGATTTACGGTGGAGACAGTGAGAATATTAATAAAGGCATCATCGATGATATATATTTGTGACATAATTTCATACACATTTATTGATATATTAAACAATTAGCCTAAAATACCCACAATTTTTTTTCTGCAAAGTATCTCCAAACAATTGATTTCGAGACCTTTTGTTTAAACGATCAGAGTCACTTTCACTCCAATCGACCTTTGTTGGTAAAATAACAACACTTAAACCGTATGTTATATCAAGTTACACCATTTAACTAGTGTCATAATGGATGTTTTGGCTTAAACATAAAACATGTCATCCTTAGTTACAACTAGCTAAATAACAATAACTACACAACAAAATGAAACATATATATATATATATATATATATATATATATATATATATATATATATATATATATATATATATATTTCAGACAGGCATAATTAAATGGAATACTACAGTACACTTTTGTATTTTATCTCCTCTTCTCCTCCCTCTCCTCTCTTCTTTGATCATTCTCCGTTCTCGAAGACGCTCAAGAAACACTACCCAAAATTTATCGGTGAATATTTCTCCCAAAACCCACAAACCAAGCAGCCTTCAGCCTTCAGCCCGCAATCCTAATTTAAAATTTAATCAAGTGTGATTTCAGAATAGCCAGGCCCAGAACAGAAGAAACCCAAAAGTATCAGAAAAGAATGGCAGCCCGGAAGCGATCATCAAATCTTCAACAAGGAGATGAAGAAGAATCTTTGACTCACAGCCACCGACGGAAGCTTTCACGACGTGGCGGTGGCGGTGGCGGTGTTAATCATTCCACCAACTCCAGGAGACCGGTTCTTTTACAATCTCCCCTGCAGCAGCAGCAAGAAAATAACTCAAATGAGCAGCAAGAAATGGAGGATCAGCCATTTCTCAGTGGTGACCGGGAATCAGATGAAAAGAACCCACAAGAAGAAGGTATTAGCTAGCGCATTAGTTATTTTTTATCTTGCATTGACATAGAATTAGAGGGGAATTCTAAATTCTCAAAGCATGGGAAACGAAACAGTGGGACGATGTCTAATAAAGTCTTTTTCTACAATTATCTACAACGTTGTTAATTAGCATGCTGCAATCGTAAGACGGCATCCTTCGAAGTCGGCAGTTTTTTTTTTTTCGGCGCTATGCATGCTGGTGGGAATGGTGAATTTTCTTTTAGATGATGTGGTTTTCCGGTTAATTTACGTTTATTTTGAATCTTTGCAGATTCTGATGGAAGTGGAACTGACCCTGAGGACTTTGATGAGTAAGTATTAGTAATTTCTTTTTTCTTTTTCCCTTTCAATCTTCCTGAATCTTGATTGTAGGCTTGCATGTGGGATTTTGTTTTAAAGATCGTTCCTTTTTGGATTTTTATTTTGGTCTTTAAAATTTAAGATGTTTTTTTTTTTTTTTTTGGGATACTATTTTTTCATTGGAAATTTTCTCCATATGTCTCCTGGCTCGCTTGTTTCGTGATGTGGCAGGAATATGATTGTTGAATTAGTCATCCAATTTTTTATTTTATTTTTATTGTGTTTGTATGGATAAACTCTATGTAATATTGTTGAATCAGTATTGATGTTTGCTTGGTGGGAGGGTATTTATGCATTCAAAGTGTTTGAGTAAATGCATAGTGAGTTCTGGTTTCTGAATCCCGAGCTTTGTAGTCAGCTAATGAAGTAGTTATTCATGCTATCATGGAGATGAATCTTTTGTGTTGATATTCTCATTAATTCATGCTCTTTTGTTTTGTGTTGAATTTGAAACAAATAATTTTGCTTAATTTTATTGGAACTTCTCGCATGCGTGTATTGTCATTGCTAGCTTTAGCAGTTTGCCATTTCACAGATCACTCGCATGCGTGGTATGAGTTTCCAAATTAATATTTCTTTTTTTACCCTAAACTGATTTAGTGTAAGTATGAATTTCCACTTAGGAAAGTTGGATGATTATGCAGTACTGTGGTTAGAAGTTTTCAACTCCCAAATGTTGATAATGGATTCCTAGTTTAACTTTGGTATTTGATTTAAAGTCTATAAAGGTTTAAATTGAGTAATTCTAGTTTCCATTTTTTAAGACCCCCAGGACAGTTCATTGCTTTATTAATCCTTGTACTGTACATGAAATGTCTGCATATGATGAGACATTATCAGCAAATTAGCTAAATCTGTTTTGTTTTTTCAACGATAATTATGAGAACATTGTACAGTTCCTGTTTTTTGATAAAATTCCATCTCTTTGAAAGGATTATATAATATAGTTCCGACACTGCTTGCCGTTCATGTGCCTGAGTGCATGAATCCTGAAACCTGTATTTTGTGTGGGAATGTGCAATTTTATTCCCCGAATAAACTAATATTTATGAGCTTTTAATTCAAAAACAATGCTTGGCTCATGCTTTATTGTTCTGGTCCTGCTGATATGTATCTTCTAGGTTTGCGTAAGTAAACAATTTACATCTCCTAGAGTTCTACGCATCACCTTCTGTGTTTGGTTCGTGTGTTGTGTCATGTGGTACATCTCTGTTGAGTTTTATGTGTCCAGAAGATGTAGAAGCTTTGTGGGAGGGGTTTGTATGCAGTAAAAGGGGTTGACTTAATGCATAGTGAGTTATGCCTATTTCAATCCTGAGATGTGTGGTCAGCTAATTAATCGATTTGTACTGTCGGCAGAGGTGTTTTGTGCCGGTTTTCTTCTTACTCCATGCCCCTCTTCTTCTGTGCTTTTATGTTTAATTTGTTATCAATAGTTGTTTTAGCAGTTTATCTTTTCAGGGAACACTCACATGCATTGCTAGAGTTACCCATTTTATAGCCATTACCCTAAACAGAAAGTTAAATGTGTATGCCGTTTATGAAAGTTAATGAACTATTTTCGCTATACGCTCCCCTGCTATAGTTTTCTGGCCTTGACCTGAGGGGAACTTGCAATTTCTGATATTTCCTTAACTGCTGCATCTTACTTTTGTGTTCTTCGAATGCTTACTTTCTCTTCTGTGTCTAATTATACTATACTTTTTGCTTTTTAGTTATGAATAATCCTTTGTGATTCATTAAAACTTGTCTCTGCAGGATTTGGCTGATTGATTTATCTTTTTGTTATCTCTTTTATAAGTATTCTTTTGTAACCTGGAAAGCATCATAAACTGAGCATTTGTCTATGATGAGTCATTCATTACGAGCAGACCAGCTGAATATGAAATATAGAAACATATAATATATTGCATTGACTTGCATTTAGAATTTTCTATTCAAGAATGGTGGAGTTTATCCTTACCCTTTCCTGTCTTTTACATATTGGTGCTTTGGAATAAAGGTTTTAGGCATAGTATTCATTTTGAAAGGAGACCTACCTACCCTTTTTTTTTGTATGTTTCAGTTTCTTACTTATTTTACTTCTAATAACTTTAAGCCTTGATGTATCTATCATACAGGGTTGTCACAATATTGCGATCTGAGCTCCGTAACAATGTACAGTGTCCCATATGTCTAGGTACTTTTATCCAATTTTTCTCTATCATTCTTTCAATAATGTGTTACTTTGATTTTTTTTTCGTTGGATTTCAATGAGAGATTTTTTCGCTCAATTTTTTCAAGTTCACCATGTTTCTCCAAAGTAGCTGCTTGGTAAAATAGATTATTGTTGTAATGGTCTGTGTATTATTTCCGTAACAGGTATCTTACGGAAAACTCGAACGGTAATGGGATGCCTTCACCGTTTTTGCCAGGAATGCATTGACAAATCAATGCGGTTAGGGTATGTGTTACATAGGAATGAATTTTCTGCGTTTTGGAGTTTATTAACAGTTTTAAGTTTTCCTTTAGATGCTATTCAAGTAACACGTCATTGACCTATGACTTTCAGGAACAATGAATGTCCAGCTTGCCGCATGCATTGTGCAAGCCGCGCTTTGAGAGATGATGTAGCGTATGATCGTCTGATTGATGCAATATATCCTGATGCTAAAAAATATGAAGAAGAGGTACATATATACTCTCTCTGCCCTTTTGGCCTTTCTCTATAAAACTCTTTGAAAACAATATTCTAACAGGTCTTTTGGATTTGTTCTGTATTCATAGGAATTGCTCTTTGGTGAAGAGGATAAAACACGAAAAGAGCAGGTTTGTATAGTGTTGAAAAATTCCAACATTTTGTCTATGTAAGGAGTAATAATAACGGAACTTTTTCTTTATCTAGTATGATTCTCTTATGATTGTGGTCGGCATTAATGACAGATTCGAGCATCAATATCTCATGTTTCTAGACGTCAATTAGAAGCATCAAATAGAAGGCGCAGCTACGGTAAAGATGCTGATGACATCTCTCCTGTACGAGCACCTCGCTCTTTTCATAACCTATACTCCCGAAGAAGAAGAAGAAGAAGAAGCAGCGTTGTTCAGAGAACCGATGTTGAAGGAATTGAAGAGAATGGAATGGAAAATGATTGTGATGGAAATGAATCGCCTAATAATAAAGAAGATGGAGCAGAAACTAAACAGAAGAGACGCCGCAAGAGGGGTATAGTAGTATTTTCACCCTCAACAACTTCTCCAACAATGGAGGAAACCAGTGAGGATGAGAATGCTCCCCCTCCCCCTCCCCCACCCCCTCCCCCTCCCCCTCCCTCTCCCCCTCCTGTGCCAGTGTATAATGCAGAAATGTTCATGGGGTAGATGTGGTGCTCAAAGCAACCCCAAAACGGCACAGCCATAAACAACAGCAGAGCAATTAGGGGAACCGAGTTTCCAAGTTAATTGATCATCTCAGAAGTGCCTCTAAACCTAAAACCGAGGTACTTCTACATTTATTTCCATGAAACTCTCCTTTATTTTCTGCAGCTATTTCACTTATACACTATCGACTTGACTTTTGCAGTCAGCTGTGCGTTTTGCACTCGTCTCCTTTGAGAATGAAAAGATACCAAATCTCAGAAAGCCCTTTCTATGCTGTCAGCCTAATTTGTCTATTAATCAACTACGAGAGGTAAGAACTACCTGTCCTACACTCAATATGTTTTTTTTGTCAGATTCGATTCGATTCATACTCTGGACTTGAATGTGGTACATAGTCGAAAGCATTAGGTTCATGTACTGTTATATTTAATCTTAATATATGTGGTCTGTGGTACAATATTTTCTCTTCTCTGACTTCACCTTCACTTTCGTGTTATACACATCGCCCCGAAGCATGTGGCTCACGAGATACGATCCCTGGCTGAAGAAATTGAAATGCTGTTAGTAAAGAACACAGGAAGAGGTTCCCTTAAAACTAGTGTGAACTCTTTAGACATCAACTGGTCTGATGCAACTTTGCAAATTCTTGAAGGCGAAGACACTCTTGCAAGGATTAGCTGCTCGCCACTCGACGAACACTTGGTGAGTGAAAATCCAGTTGTTTGACATTTAACTTTTCACCCTTCCGGTTCAAACTATAAACCTCGTCCTTTAATTGGTGTTTCTTCTTAATTCTTATACTAATATATGCATAATCAGATATAATGACCGTGTTTCCATTCCATGGCATTTTCCAGATTATAGCATACAGGCTGAAGAAGGATAATTCACCAATCCATTTGTCTCCCGCTTGAGGCTCTCAGGATGCATCGCACGTTCCTCCTCGCTCTTCTGAGATGTTTCCATTCGATAGAGTACTGTTTTCCCCTTATAGCAACAACGGGGGGATGGATGGATGTTCTGCTACAAATTTTGCGTTGGTTCGTTTTTTAGGTGTCGGTCATCTGTCTGTGTATATTGTCATATGGTTCCGTTTCGGTTTTATCAAGCAAAATGATAGCTTTTGAATCTTTGTTGGGAATTTTATTACCTCAGAACCTTATTAGACCGGTCTCATGTGTACACATGACGTCAATCCGACCGTCTGACGGTACGGTGCAATAGAGACTTTGTATCCAAGAATATCCTATCTTTATTTTAGTGTACTTGTTCCTAACTGTGTCTTAAACATCCTTATCTTTACATCTCCACCGTCCAAAACTCCTTTCAAATGATGGACGGTCTTTAGCTCCTCTGAAATTCTGTATGTACACGGTAAGTTTAAGCTTGTTTGAACGAGACAAATAGTTTTCTCTCACACACTCACTCCCTTTTTTACTCCCATCCCGGAGAACTTTTCCGGTGATTCAACAGAAGGAAAATGGCAGTACCAGGAAGAAACGCTGGTGAATTCTTGTGGGAGACTGTACTTCAACCCGTACCCGAGTAACAACAATTGAAGGAAAGTAATTTCCATTGATGTTTAGCATTACAATGGTAGTACTTATTGTAGAAGTACAATGAGAATGCAATAAATGCTGAGATTACAAAATCATTACAAATTGATTACGAAGATATTTTTTGATCATGTATAATATTTTCAACACGCCCCGACAATCCTGGGAATGGAATGAACATGGAGATTGGCTCGTAATGCAGTTATCTTGCTTTCTTGCCTGCATGCAACAACATTCTCCATATCAATCGGCAACAACTGTTTCACGTCAACCTGCTATTGTTCGAATCTGTAATGAATGACTCAATTTTTTTTTGAAGAGTCATGGAAAAAAGGAAGTGATAGAGAGGAAGAAATATTTGGAGGGAATATCATCCTTGAGAGGATTTGATACCCTAAAAAAATTATAGCTGAGAACAAAACTTTGATGTATGGTCACCATTGTGATCAACACATGGTTGAAACAAAACATAATAAAATTTGAAATAGAGGGTTATACCCTAATTAAGAAATTTTGAAATTAAGGATTGTAAGAACCCTTAATAAAATTTGGAATGGAGGGTCGTACAAACCCTAATAGACGAAAGGGACTTATGCCCTCAAAAGAAGAGGGGAAGAGAAGAGGTAGAATAAAGAGAAACAAGGAAATTTGGATTGAAGTTGTTAAGATCAAGCGTTTACCGTTCTACTAAAATTAATTGGTGGTAGTAATAGTGCTACCATATTTATTTATGGATTCAAGAATGTTGGAATCTCTCCCAACACACCCACTCAAGTGTGGGCAATCTGTCCCAACACTTGCACAATTTTTCATTCAAGAGTGTGAGAATCTCTCTAAACACCCCCCTCAAGTGTGGTCAGTCTCTCCCAACACTTGCACAATTTTTTATTCAATGGTGTGGGAATCTCTCCCAACACCTCCTCAAGTGTGGGCAATCGATCTCTCCCAACACTTGCACAATTTTTTTAAATAATGTTCAAACCCGGGTTCGATCTCATGACCCCTCGCTCCTATACCATGTTAAGATCAAGCGCTTATCGTTCTACTAAAACCAATTGGTGGTAGTAAAGGTACTACTATATTTCTTTATGGATTCAAGAATTTGGGAATCTCTCCCAACATCTCTCTCAACAGAAGTTTCACAGATTGTAGTGCGGCGATTGAGCACCGGAGCTGGGATGCATAGTTCAGGCAAGAATGAGAACACTTCACATCTGAGCATGGAAGAGAGTCCCAACAATTATTGATGCATGAAATGTTAGAATTGAATAACGAAGGAGGAATTTATTCAGAATAATTGAAATAGCACAAACAAGATCAAAGGAAAAAAAATGAAACATGAGGGGTGAGGGTTCGTTTAGATCAAGATAACAAACCCCCACCCAAACAAATTTCTTTACGTTTGATCAGGATTCGAAAATGACGTTAGTCAAAAGCTCTGATACCATTTTGAACTACCATCTCTCTCAAAAGCTTAAGTTGTTGGTGTTACAGTATATAGGCTGATGGGAATGCTGAGTGAAGTCAGCTGATCATATGAAGACCTCAGCAGCTTGCTGACAGAAAGTCCCAGCAGCTTGCTGATTAGTTTAGTATGATGTAGTGTAGAATACGGTTATTCAGTTATTGTCTGTTGTAACCGGTTGTAACTTACTTCTAACTGATTCATGAGGTATATGAAGCTATAAATACCACATGATCAGCTGCATTGTAACTTAGCTTGCAACTTTCTCTTGATCAATAATAATTCCGCATTTTATTTTATGTTTGTAATTCTACAAACTTCATCATGGTATCAGAGCAAAAATTTGAGAATTTCTAAATGCTTTCATGCGTTTTCTCTCCAACCTTTGAAGAATCTTTAGAGTGTTCTTCACCTTTTTTTTTGAGATTTCAGTTTATTGAGAGTAAACTGTCATCATTTCCCTATTTTTTTTATAAGTTCTTGATCATTTTTCACTTTCATTATTGATTTGTGATTAATTTTGGAGTTCTTGATAGCCATGGGCGCGCTCTACCACTGAGCTAATAGCCCGTCGTGCGAGCCTCCCACCGGGGCCCGCTATGCCAAAAGCGAGAGAAACCCCATCCCTCTCTTTACCTCTTTCGCCGCCGTCGTCGAGCGGGGACACGGGACGTAAAAAGGGGATCCTATCAACTTGTTCCGACCTAGGATAATAAGCTCATGGGTTTGGTCATGGCAGCTAAGAAACAAGAAATAAGTCCCTTCAGACCATTCTATGTTCATCCTAATGAGAATCCTTCTCTGGTTCTTATTCAGCCATTGATGAATGGCAATAACTATAATCCATGAAAAATGTCCATGGAGATGGTGCTAATCACTAAGAACAAAATTGCCTTCGTAGACGGCACAATTAAAAGGCCAGAAGCAGATTCAACAGACTTCCATGCATAGAGATAGTGTGATACAATGGTTAGATCATGGATCTTAAATTCTGTTGAAAACACCATTGCACAAAGTTTGATGTATTTCAAGAATGCACATGCAGTTTGGAAGAATCTTGCAGCAAGATTTTCAAATGTTGATGCCTTAAGACTTTCAGGTCTTCTTGAAGAAATGCATCTGCTGAAACAAGGCATAGATTCTGTCAATCAATATTTCACAAAGTTAATAATTTTGTGGGAAGAAATCAAATTAGGCCTGTAACAGTCTGTTCTGATGATCCTCAATGTCACTGCAATGCAATTAGCAATCTAATAGATCATATGAAGGCTGAAATTCCTTAAAGATTTGAGGGATGAATTTGAAACAATGGTCTCATAGGCAATGTTGGTGCCCTTCCAGAAATTCATGATGCCTTTGCAATAGCAATCAAGTTTGAAAGACAGAAGTTGTATGTGGCTAACAAGGCCAAGAATCAAGATTTCATGGTTCTCTTGTCACAAAAGATGGATAGGGACAAAATCAGATTGACAACAGACCTAACTCTGCTACAAATCCTAGACCTAAAAATCCCAAGAAGATGCAACGTAGTTTTTGTGGATTCAATGGTCATACTTAGGAGACTTGCTACAAGAAGCATGGCTTTCCTCCTGGTTTCAAGTCAAAAAGAGCCAATATAGTAGAAGAGAAACAATCAGCAGAAGAAGATCAGGCACCAAATAGGTCTGATGGACCAAGGTTTCCCAATCTTACTACACAACAACTTGACAAGTTGATGGCTCTACTGAATGATCTCCTAGACATGCAGGATTCGCTATTGGTCAACCTGCTGATATTGTCACATACTCACCTGCTACAGGAACATGTGATCTAAATTTTGTAAGATCAACACAATGTATCTTGGACTCTGGTGCCACAGATCACATTGTATGATCATTAGATCAATTAAGCAATCCCAAACCTTCATCTGGTATAAAAATGGGGCTGCCTAATGGAAATAATGTCTCTGTCACTCATATAGGACAAGTAAGGGTAAACCCTCAATTGGTCCTACATGATGTGTTTTGCATTCTTGGTTTTAAGTATAAACTTTTATCCTTATCTTCTTTTATTAATCATACAAAAGGTGCAGCTGTTTTTTCTGCTAAACAAGTGCCGGACAAGAACAAGAAAGTGATTGGTTCAGCTGAGTTACATAGAGGACTCTATGTCATGGATCAACCAATAAGACTTTATGTTTCCAATGTTGTAGAAAATCACACTTTATTTGATAGATTAGATGATGCTCTTTAATGGCATTATAGACTAGGACACTTTCCAGATAAAAGACTGCAAGTCATTAGTTCACAGTCTGCTGATGTCAAATTTTGTAATCATGATCTTTGCTATGTCTGCCCTGTGGATAAACTGAAGAAAAATCCTTTTCCTTTAAGTACTACTGTTGTAAATGATGTTTTTGACCTTGTTCATATGGACATTTGGGTTCCCTTGAGAGAGCATACTGTAGATGGACAATAATATTTTCTTACTATTGTAGATGATTTTTCTAGATTTACTTGGGTTTTTCTTATGAGGCACAAATCTGAAGCCTATGACCTTGTTAAATCTTTTTTTAAATTTGTTACTACTCAGTTTTATAAGATTATCAAAGTAATTAGATCTTACAATGGTGTTGTTGGTCCTTTGAAAAGGTTTGGTTAAGTTTAGAGGGGGGGGGGGGTGAATAAACTTAACACTTAAAACTTTTTGGAGTTAACAAACTCAAGAAAACTTGACTTCTTGTTGGTAAGTAGTCTCACTGATACTCGAGAGTCTCGCCGATCGTTGAGTTTACTGAATTTGTGCAGCGGAAATATATCAAAAATTAAGCCTTATTACTTGTTGTTAATTATGATACCAAGTATTAGATACTCAGTAGTGTATGTGTGTGATTCAGTTGCTAGATTCAATAGATTGATGTGCTAGATAAACTAAATGCGAATATAAATGCGAAAAGTAAGTAGCCATATTTTATAGTGGTTCCAGTGGTGTAATCACATCACCCACTCTTCTCCTATGATGTTGGAGGTAATTCACTAGAGATTCTTGATGTAGCTGTTACAAAAATCCCTAAGATGCTTGTCCTTCACCAATAACTATGGCTTCACAAACTGAACACTTGGAACAGGTAGGATTGCTGCTCCAAAGTCTTCCAATGGTCCTTGAAGGGTAGGATTGCCTCTTCACCAGCTCCACCACAAACAACAGTCCTTGACACAAATGTGCTTCACTGTCCTCAGTAGATTCCTTGTAAAAGAAAGTTTGAATCAAGTAAGTGATTCAGCTTTCAGAAGCTTGATCAGGATGAAATGATCAGCAGCTTGAGGTCTTCAAGTGTGTAAACTTGATGTAGCTTGAATGCAGATTACACTTGAAGAATTGTACTGGATCAGTAGCCTTATGCTCAGTAGGGTCAGCAGGGTGTTTGATCGATTTAATTCTGATTGCTCAAGATGGATCCTTATTTTTCTTCAAAAATCATCACTTGTATCTGAGTTAGGAGTCCTCTATTTATAGGTAGAAATCCTTGTGACTTATGTTTGAAATTCAAACATAGCCGTTTTGGATTTGTCTCCATCTTGACTTGCTTTTTCATTCGTTCCTGGGGTCGACCTTTGCCGACTCATTTTTGACAGTTTTCAGTCTGTCCACCCTTTGACTTGTATCCATTGGATAAAGGTCTGAATCTTTTCAACGTCCCTTTAATCTTAACCATTGATTTGTTTGATAAATCAGAGGTTGTTAGCTGTCCATTTCTTTGTAATCTTCCAATGTAGCCTTTGATTAAATTGAAATATGTGTCCAAAGAGTTCACGAGAACATAAGCTGGCGATATACACATTAGTAAGTCGATCCTTATTTTGCAGTGTTTAAAACCACTTCAAATTAATCTGCTTTTATCTAACTTTTATTTATGAAGTTAGATTACACCTTTTTGAACATAACTAAGTTCCAATCACCACTTAACTTGTGGAACTTAGACCTTGTACACAAGGTATATGTAATCAGTTTAGGTCATCATAGACTTCCCTAAATTCTAATTCCATATCCTTGACTTTAATTACTAAGTTTGATCCCTTAGCCTTCAGTCTTCAACAGGTTCCTAATTAGTCTACTGACTCAGCTACCCTACTGATCTTGACTAGTCTGCTGATGTAAGTCAGCTGACCTTTTACAGTGCTTGTTTGATCAAACCTATACAAGATCAAACTCTAATAAACCTATACATTTGATTTAGACATCATTTTGTCTTTTCTTTATAACAGCTAGTCTGGCACTCATCACTAAAACTTAAAAATAAGTCCAACGATTTCCCCTTTTTTGGTGATGATGCCAATACCCTCCTTACAGCAAAGCAAAAAGATTGAAAAATAAAAATAGAACAAACTTAGTCATATCTCATTATAATCAGTTGTTCAAGAGTATTACAGTCTAGAATCAGCAAAAATATAAGACAGATAAAGTATGCTAATCTAGTGTCTTCTTTCTCTTTCTTCTCTTGCTTTCTCCACTTGTTCTTGGTAAGCTCTTATTTCTTTGATCATTTCACTCATCCATTCATTTTCAATAAGAGAGAAATCAATATGAGGATTCACTTCTTTCCACCACTTCCATTCTTCAGGAAGAGTGAGATCGATCTGGTGTACTCTGAAGCCTAAACGCATGTATAATTCCTTGAATTCATTAAGTGACTCCTTTGCATTGGTGGTAGGTAAACTTCTTCCACCTCTGTGTGCAGCCCTCATGGCTTTAACCCTTGCTTCCCAAAACTTAAGTCCCAAAAAGGAGTTCAACCCTTCATGAAATCCCTTGTCATGATAAGGTCTCCTCTTGCTGTTATAAACCATCTTATATTCTTTGAGAAGATCATTAGTGAGTGGGAGTCTGGCAGGTGCAGGCTCTCTAAATGCATTAGTGTCATCTTCCCATCTTTTCTTAGCAAAGATTCTAGCAGCCTCTTTTGCTACAGCTGACTGACTCTCTTCCACCTTATTGACATCATCAACAAAATAGGACAGCAGGCCATGCATACTCTCCTGGGTGATTACTAGATTACTCAGTTGTCCTTCCATAATTTCAGTTCTTGTATCAAATGTAGTAATCCTTTCTTGCATGGTTTGTTCCAGTAAATTGATCCTCTCAGTGAACTTAGGATCCAATCCAAAGAGTTGAGGTGCGAGAGCAGCTTTCTTGTGGTCTTTGCACTTCAGCAAGATTATCAAGTTTTTGATGAATAGATGCAAATTGGTCTTTCAAAAACTTGTCCTTCAGTGTGTTGCCTTGTCTGATTCCTCTCACATCCTGAGCAAGATTAGCAAGAGCATATTGTGTGGAAATGATATTGGAAGCAACAGTTTCAGTGGTTCTTCCTCTATTTTCCACCAAGTTCATCAAATCTTCAAATCTCTGCGCTTGCCTGTCAAGTTGAGTCCTCAATCTTGTTATATCATTTCTAACTGACCCTCAACTCTTCCACAATGTGTGCTTTGGTACCCCACCAGTCATTCCTCCATCACTCATCAAGACAGCTCTTCTACATTGTATTGTCAGCCTCTGGTCACTTGATAACCAAGGCATAACTCATATCCTTCCAGCAGGGTTAGGTCCTTGGAATTCCTCCAAAATATGATCAAGAGCAGGTTCTTCAAAAAATGGTACAAATGCCTGTTGTGGTTCTTCATCTATATGTTCTTCTTCAAGCACTTGAAGCTCTTCATCACTATAGTCATAGTCCAGCAGTTGTTCATCTTCATCAATAACAACAGTCTGCTGACTATCTTTCCCTTCAGTGACCTTTCCTCTAGCAGGCTCCACTACAGCAGCATGTTCTTCAACAACAGCAGGGGTTTCCTCCAAACCCATAGTTAGTTCCAACCTATGTCCAGTGCTATTTGTACCTAGCAACCTATACCTCTTGTTTGCTACCTTCTTCATGTAGTGGACAAAGAATCCAACCCAATCAAACTTCATGCTTCTGCAAATTATCATCAGCAGTTCTATTTTGGGTCCTGATAAGGTATCCATGCTTCCAATGAGCCCTAAGATATTCTTTGCAATAATCTTGCTTAGCATGTTGTATTCATAACCAATATGCTTCACATTAATGCCTGGAATTGATTTGATGGCATCATTGGTCTTGATTCTATCAACAAAATCCATTTTTGACAGTCCCATTTCCTCAAGATTTAATGGAGCATCGATTCTCGGTGCAAAACCAAAAACTTCCCTCAGCAGGTTTGAGGAAATTTCAATCTCCTGGGCATTTACTGTAGTGGTGAATGCCTCTCTACCTTCTCTTATTACAATATTTCTCCAGAAGCTAACAACATTTGTATATGATATTCTTTCCAACCTAATATTGAGTACATTTTCCAAACCTGCATATCTTTTTATCCTTCGACCAATATTGATAGCTAATTATGTTTGGTTGGCATCAACAACAAAGCCTCTTACACTTTACCTTGTTCCGATTTGAACATCATCCTTTTTTGCCATTGTAAGTAAATGAGATGAAGAAGAAAGCTCTTAAATCTGTGTTCACACAAGAAAATTTGCAGAGAGAGATAGCAGTCTGATAGTTGTGTGTATCCTCTGTGTATAGGTCTGTATATATAGACAGAGAGTAGTTCTAACTGGCAGATCGTGTACTGTGGTGTTAACCACGATTAAATCTGAGTGAATGCTGTTTGGACACGTGGCCCATTACTTTTCCATAACGTCTGATAACCGTCTGATCGTGTAACTATAGTTATAAAGATAGGATAAATATCCTGCCATTCTCTTTTTGACTTTAGTAAAGTTTGACTGTAACGTATTCTTCAAAGAACCTTGTCATCAATGAGACTTGGCTCGGCACCTGTGACAAAGGTCTCAAGAAATTCGACAGAGTTACTCTGTTGATCTTCTTTTCTTCCTTGTTTTGTCCAACTGATAATACAAGATGAAGTTTAATACCAATGACTGATCTGTCAAGTGAGATCACCCAACAGGACAAAGACCAATCCCTTGGCAATTTCATTTGCTCAATTGTCCAAACATAAGTACATGGAATTGTTGATACCAATGACTAATCTGCTAAGTGAGCTCACCCAACATAGCAAAGACTAATCCCCTTAGTGAATTCCAGTACATTGCTGATAATAGATGTATCAGTCAACTCTTATAATTCCAAGTTCAGTCCTTAGTTTAGCAAATCTTTCACTATCCAAAGGGTTTGGTGAAAATATCGACAAGTTGATCTTCGTGAGGGATATACTGTAATCACCACATCTTTCTTTTCAACATGATCTCTTATAAAATGATGTCTCACATCAATATGCTTGGTTCTTGAGTGCAAAACAGATTTTCTCGTGATTGCAATTGCACTTGTGTTGTCACACATTATAGGAATTTCTCTTTCTTCAATTCCATAATCCTTTAATTGTTGTCTTAACCAAAGTACTTGTGCACAAAGAACTTCCAAAGAAAATATATTCACTTCAAAGAAATGGAAGTTGATATTGAGTTCTGCTTCTTGCTAAACCAGAAACCAGTCTATTTCCTATTAAGGCGCGAGTGTTCTGTGGTGCTTTTTCTATCAATCTTACATCCAAAGATAGTCGAATCGAGTAGGATATGACTTTGAAAGTTCCATCTTTTGAATACCATATTCCTACATCCAAAGTCTCTTTTAGATATTTGAGAACTCTTTTAACTGCAGCCAAGTGACTTTCCTTAGGTTTTGATTGAAATCTTGCACAAACACCTAAAGCAAATGATATATCAGGTCTGCTGGCAGTAAGGTATAGCAGACTGCCTATCATCCTTCTGTATAAAGTCTGATCAATATCTTTTCCATATTTATCTTCATCCAAACTAATGTTTGTACTCATAGGAGTTGATACTTTGGTGCTATTTTCCATACCAAATTTCTTCAGTAGCTCCTTGGTATACTTGGTTTGATGAATGAAGATTCCATCTTTCATCTGTTTGACTTTCAATCCCAAAAATTAGTTCATCTCTCCCATCATACTCATTTGGAATTTACTTTTCATAAAATTTGCAAACTTCTCACATAGCAATTCATTTTCAGAACCAAATATTATGTCAACCACATAAATTTGTACCAGCAGGGTGCTGTTTCCTTCATTGATTCTAAAAAGAGTCTTGTCAATGGTACCTTTGGTAAAACCATTGTCTACCAAGAACTGAGATAGGGTTTCATACCATGCTCTTGGGGCCTGTTTCAAACCATAAAGTGCTTTATTGAGTCTATACACTTTATCTTCTTGATTTTTAACTTCAAAACCAGGAGGTTGCTGAACATAGACCTCCTCTTCCAGAATGCCATTCAAAAATGCACTTTTGACATCCATCTGATATACCTTGAAGTTTTTGTAAGCAACATATGCCAAAAATAATCTTATAGCTTCCAATCTTGCAACAGGGGCATATGTCTCATCAAAATCTATTCCTTCTGCTTGAGAATAGCCTTTTGCAACTAGTCTGGCCTTATTCCTCACAATGGTATCAGATTCATCCAATTTGTTTATGTAAACCCATTTTGTACCAATGATATTTGCATGATTAGGCCTTTCCACTAGTGTGTAAACTTGATTTCTTTCAAATTCATTCAAATCTTCTTGCATAGCAATTATCCAATCTGGATCTAAAATTGCTTCTTCAACAACTTTAGGTTCCATTTGAGATAAAAAGCAAGTAAACATTGCTTCTAACTGTCTTCTAGTCCTCACACCTTGCTGTATGTTGCCAATAACTTGTTCAGCAGGGTGATCTCTTAACCATTATGGATTCTGGTTAGTTTGATTCTCAGGAACATCATCTTCAGTAGGGTCTGTTGTTTCTTCAACAGGGGGTTCAGCAGATCCTTGAATTGCCTCAGTTGTTGCATCAGTAGTGTTATCAGCATGGTGTTCAAAGAGGCGCGAATCGAAAACCTTTAAGTCATTGAATCTTTCCAAAACATCAACACATTCTGGATCAGTGACTTGTTAATTCTCAGCAGGTTCTGAAACTTCATCATCCATTCCAGTGAACTTAGGTTCATCAAATACAACATGTATTGTTTCTTCATGTTTCAGTTGTCCTTTTGTTCAAGACTTCAATGCCTTGCTAATCAAAGAATATCCCAAGAAAATTCCTTCATCTGATTTTGGTTGGAATGTATTCAATTGTTCCTTATGATTCAAGATAAAACACTTGCTTCCAAATGGATGGAAATAAGATATATTAGGTTTTCTTCCATTCCAAATCTCATAAGGTGTCTTCAAGACTTCTTGTTCACATGAGGTTCTGCTTTTGTGTATAGCGTCTTTGTATTGACTGCTTGACCCAATATCTTTCAGGTAGCAATGCTTCACAAATCATAGTTCTTCCTGCTTCTTTTAGTGTTCTGTTTCTTCTTTAAGAAACCCCATTTTGCTGAGGTGTACCAGCAGCAGCCAGTTGATGTAGTACACCATTCTGTTCAGAATATTCTCTTATAACTTTATTGAGAAATTCAGTACTCTTGTCTGATCTGATTTTCACTACTGTCACACTTTTTTCATTCTGCAATCTCTTCAAAAGTTCAGGCATCTTTTGAAGTGTTTCACTTTTCTTGTTCATGAATATCACCCAAGTGTATCTTGAATAATCATCCACAACTACTAAAGTGTACTTCTTTCCTGTTACACTTGTTTGTGTTACTGGTCCAAAAAGATCCATGTGCATCAGCTCCAAAACTCTTCTTGTTGATTGCTTTGTTTTTTATTTGAAGCTTGATTTTGTCTGTTTACCTTGCTGACATGCAACACATATAGCATCCTTCTTGAATGTGATCTCGGGTAAACCAATCACCGCTTCTTCTTCACCAACCGATTGATATCATCAAAATTTAGATGATTCAACTTCTTATGCCATAACCAATTATGTTACGACTTGGTATGCACAATCGAGACATGTTTCGAACAATGATGAGACCAATCCACAACATACATGTTTTGTTGTCTTCTTCCAGCTAACACAACTTGATCACCTCTTTCACTAATGACAATACATGTGTTTTTGTCAAAAGTGACCTTGTATCCCATGTCACAAAACTGTCCAGTGCTCAGTAGGTTGTAGTCCAGTCCTTCCACATATGCAACATTCCTGATTGTTAATCCATTTCTCACAAGTGTGCCATATCCTCTTGTATATCCTGGTCTGTTCTTGTTTCCAAAATTCACTCTTGGACCATCCTTTGCCACAAAGCTTGACAAACAGTTTTTATTCTTTGTCATATGTCTGGAACATTCACTGTCAAAGTACCAGACACCCTACAAAACAAAGTTAGTGCATTTTAGGTACCCAAACCTGTTTGGGTCCATAATGGTCAGTGGTAAGCATGACCCTTGGCAAGTTTCCATAAGGTCTTCTTTGAAAGGTATCATACTTTGGTTCATACATGTATTCCGCACATCCATAAGGTCTAGCAATTGGTTGTGTAGGATTCACATATGCTTTCTGGCCTTTTGGAATATAATGCTGTTTAAAGTGATTTCTTTTGTTAGAAGCATTAGGATAACCATAGGTTTGCTGTCTGTTAGGAACATCCCTGTAATATGGAGTCTGCTGAGGTCCCTACTGAGGTCTTATATAAGTCCTCTGTTGAGCCCTCTCGATGATTCCATTGCTTAGGTTTTACCTCTAGCAAAGATGGTCATATCTCGTTGTTTTTAGCAAGAGTGCGAATATTCCAATCATCATCGGTAGGAATAGTCTACCTTTCCCCGAGATAAGTATCCTTGAATGATTAACATTTTTGGATTTAGGATTCTTATTCTTGGAATATTTCTGTTTTTTCCTTTTTGTGGTCCAAAGAGACTTGGTAGCAGTGTCTGCTCGGCACAGTCTAGAAGGCACAGCAGTCCTATCTTTAGATTTATTTTATTTTATTAGGAGCTTTGACTTCTTTGACTTCTGATTTTGCTTCCTTGAAGCTTTCTCAGTAGGCTTTACTGCCTTAGCAACCCTTTTGGCAGTTGGATCTTGTGCGGGCACATACTTAGGACCAATTCTGGTACTAGGTTCAGTGACCTTACTGGATCCACTCTTATTGGATTGTTGAGTTCCAAATCCAAGCCCTGTTCTATCACCATAAGGCTTTCCAGATTTGAATGCAAGTGGAGGAATAAGATGGTTCAAAGAGACTCAATTTGAATGTTCAAAGAGCTTATCTTTGATTACTGTCGACTTCTTTTCCTTTCCTTTGAGAATTCTTAATTCAAATTTAATCTTTCAACTTCGATTGAAGAGCTTCTTTTTTTCACCTTCACAATCTCATAACCAGATTGTATTATCCTCGATTGATTAAGGATGGCATCCAAAGTTTCTTCATTGTCGGAATTTTTGGATTTGAACCACAAGTTGATTCACAATCACTTCCAAAGAAGAGTGTTTATAGATACAGGTGTATACCTCCTCTGTTTCATCCATATTAGCCATTAAAGCATAATCTTCCATCTCAAAGAACAAGTGCGGATCATCGATTCATTTCCTTTTTTCGATTCTACTTCATATCCTGATTCATCTTCAAAGAACCACAGCCTTCTTGCCATGTCTTCTTTGTTGGCTCTTGGTCTTCAGTAGGTCTGGACAATCAGGTCTAAAATGTCCAGGTTTCTTGCAATTAAAACAAAGATAATCATGTTCCTTTTTCTGTTTTAACTCAGGACAGTCAGGTTTGAAGTGTCCTGGTTTCTTGCAATGATAGCACAAGTAATCATTATCTTTCTTTGATTCATCCTTTTTATTTTCACTGAATTTCTTTGTGAAATTTCTTGGAGCACTGTTCGGAGGATTTTGCATCACTAAACAAAAACAATTTATAGAACCCTAACCTATATGCAAACTAACTCCTAACCGACCGAATATCGGGTAATTGCTAGTAAAGCGTAATGAGTAAGGGTCGATCCACGAGGAATTGGGTTGTTGAATCTAATTTTATTAATTCCTCTAAATTATCACTCAAGAAAACAAATAAAGGAAAAACAAACATAGAACAAATAAGATAAATCTAAGCTAAGAACAATAAAACGACCTAAGCTAAAGATACATGGGATCAAATGTAATACAAACTAAGTGATCTCAATCCTAGTTCATCGCATGATTTTAATTCAAATTGTGGTTTCACCTTTACACGAGATACAAATTCCTAATCTCTTAGTGAATCCGTTTCTCAAGCTATGAATTCCTAATTCCTTAGTGAATTCAATTATCGATCTCTCCTCTTCCGAATGTTGAGACCAATATTCCATACAAAACGAAGGTGTAGATTCAAGTTAACTCTCGTATTTTAGAATCTAACAACCTAGATAATTAACCGATTAACTTGTCACGAATTAACGATTAAAGATCCTATCTTTCTATGGTGATCTAGCCTAACAACGATTCTCATCACGTTAGACAACGATTAGTAACCGATCTCTCGATCTAGTCACACATAGCATCATAATTCATGGAAAGATACAAGATAAATTAAAGATCATAAAAATAAACTAGAGATTGAATAAATTAAAAGAGATTAAACTCACATAGTTCATACAAGGGTTGATCTTCAAGCATCAACGATGAAAAAAAAAAGCGAGAAAAGACATCATAATCTAACCCGGATCACCCGAGCACAAGGCTCGGGTGATCGGCCTCAAAACCCCTCGAAGTGCGGTTGCCTCTTTTTTAGGTGAATGGTAGTGTGTATTTTTGTGGTGATGGAGGTGTGTATATATAATGGGAGGTGTATAAGGGAGGCATCATTTGAGGGAGGCTAGGAGGTTGTTAGGGAGGCTTGGGAGGTAATGATGAGTTTGTTATGGAGGCTTGGAGGTTGTTGGGTAGGCTTGGAGTAACAAATAAATATCCCGGTTCGTCCGTTTTTTCGGCTGTTCGGAAATAAAATCATAACTTGAGTTGTAGACCTCCGATTGACGTGATTCAAAATGCGTTGGAAAGCTCATTTCAGTATCTACAACTTTCATCAAGACCTCGTCCCCTGAAAATGCCTCTAAGTCGGGTCAAATTTCCATCGAAAACAGGTTACGGTAGAAGTGCGTTGGAAAATATTGATCCGTTGATCTCGTAAACTCGTGGCATCTTCTTCTCTTCCTCAAAAATCCATCTTTTAGGACTCAAAACATGTTGTTACATGGGATATTTTGAAAGCCTTAATCACCAAGTTTGGTGATCAAAATATCAATGATATTTATTTTGTGATCAAATAAATATCCAGGGAATATGCTTGGAATATTCTTAAAATATCCAAGATATTTATTTTTGCAAGCTAAGCACATGGGGTGATCATTCAAGCCTTGGGCGCCCGTCCACTTCCTCTGACGCCCATCCGTAAGTTTCTCGAACTCTCGATCCGATTTCGCTCCAAGTGGGCGCCAGATTCACTTCTTTGGACGCCATCCATGAAAGATCACAAACTTGATTTCTTTCCTTAATCTTCCAATCTTCCATAAATCTCTTTAGCACTTTCCAACTTCGAATTTAGCTCTCTAAAATCATCTTTTCCATCATCAATGAGTATCTACAAGAGGATCAAACATACCAAAGCGTAACATAATTCCAAAATAATATAAATTCATCATTTAAGCACATAATTCGTTACGTTTTGCAATTTAACTCTTAAAAACATCATTTACTCAATATTTCAATATAACGCTCGATTTCTATGGAAAACATCCATATATGGGGGAAATTGATAGAAAATATATCGTTAAAAATCATACAATTTGACCCTAAACAAGCACCCTTTCCAGTTTTCATCATCCTGATTTTCTTGCTCAGTAGGGCAATCTGCTCTTGCATCTCATCCAGTAGATCATCTTGAGCTCCTGATGTTTCTTCTTGATGTGAAGCAGCCAATGCAGTGGTCTTTGGCTCTTCTTTTTCAGTTTCAGGCACAAGCTTTTTGCTAAATTCATAGGCCTTAAGATCTGAAAATAGTTTGAAGGTGTCTTCTTCATGCAAACTCCTCATTTCTTCTATAGCAGTCACCTTCATCTCCCAAACTTCTTTTGCAGGTAATGCTTCCAGGATTTTTTGAGTTGATTTCTTCTTGTGAGTACTTCACACTTAATAGGGTGAGTTCATCCATGATTGCATTGAATCTTGATTCCATTTGTTCAATGGTCTCATTTGGTTTCATTTTGAACTCCTGGAACTTCTTCTTTGCCACACTGATCATGTTCTTTTTGATTGCATCAGTGCCTTCACAGATTAATTGCAACTTATCCCAAAGTTCTTTTGCAGTCTTGCAATCTTTCACTTTCATATACATATTGCTATCCAAAGTTCTGTATATGATATCAATAGTAATATTGTTGAGATTTGCTCTTTTTCTATCTTCAGCAGTCCATTCCCTTTTTGGTTTTGGAATGTACTGTGTCTCATCTCCCATTATTACTGACTTGGTAATCTCCAGTGGTCCATATGTCAGCACATCCATCATTTCATCATGTGTTGCAGCTAGATAAGCCTGCATACGATGTTTATACTCATCAAAACGATCTAAGGAACACATCAACATTGTTCTAGCATACTGGTTGTTATCAATGACGCAAAGCTTTGAAAATCAGAAACTTGAAAAAAATTTCAAAGTATTTTCACAAGCACAACAAGTAGGATTAATTCAGAACAGAAGCACCGCTCCGATACCAATTGTTGGTCCCTTGAAAAGGCTTTGGTTAAGTTTAGAGGGGGGTGAATAAACTTAACACTTAAAACTTTTGGAGTTAACAAACTCAAGAACTTCAAAGCTTTCTTTGTGACCGGTTAGTAGTCTGGCATGATCGCTGAGTTTATTGAATTTGTGCAATGAAATATATCAAAAATTAAGCCTTATTACTCGTTGTTAAATATGATACCAAGTATTAGATACTCAAGAGTGTATGTGTGTGATTCAGTTGCTAGATTCAAGAGATTGATGTGCTAGATAAACTAAATGCGTAATATAAATGCAGTAAGTAATTAGCCGATTTTATAGTGGTTCCAGGTGGTGTAATCTGTCACCCACTCTTCTCTGTGATGTTGGAGGTAATTCACTAGAGATTCTTGATGTAGTCATTACAAAAATCCCTAAGATGCTTGTCCTTCACCAATAACTATGGCTTCACAAATCGAACACTTGAAGCAGTAGGATTGTTTGCTCCAAAGTCTTCCACTGTCCTTGAAAGGTAGGATTGCCTCTTCACCACTCTCCACGACAAACAACGATCCTTGACACAAATGTGTTTCACTATCCTCAGTAGATTCCTTGTAAAAGAAAGTTTGTGAATCAGCTTTCAGCAGCTTGATCAGGATGATATGATTAGCAGCTTGAGGTCTTCAAGTGTGTAAACTTGATGTAGCTTGAATGCAGAATACACTTGAAGAATTGTACTGGATCAGTAGCCTTATGCTCAGTAGGGTCACCAGGGTGTTTGATCGATTTAATTCTGATTGACCAAGATGGATCCTTATTTTTCTTCAAAAATCATCACTTGTATCTGAGTTAGGAGTCCTCTATTTATAGGTAGAAATCCTTGTGACTTATGTTTGAAATTCAAACATAGCCGTTTTGGATTTGTCTCCATCTTGACTTGCTTTTTCTCGATTCTAGGGTGACAACATCGCTTCTACCTTTTGACAGCTTTTCACTCTGTCCACCTTTGACTTGTATCCATTAGATAAAGGTCTGAATCTTTTCAACGTCCCTTTAATCTTAACCATTGATTTGTTTGATAAATCAGAGGTTGTTAGTTGTCCCTTTCTTTGTAATCTTCTAATGTAGCCTTTGATTAAACTGAAATATGTGTCCAGCAGGTTCCTGAGAACATAAGCCTGCCGATATACACATTAGTAAGTTGATCCTTAGTTTGCAGTGTTTAAAACCACTTCAGCTAACTGTCTTTTATCTAAATTTTATTTATGAAGTTAGATTACACCTTTTTGAACATAACTAAGTTCCAATCACCGCTTAACTTGTGGAACTTAGACCTTGTACACAAGGTATATGTAATCAGTTTAGGTCATCACAGACTTCCCTAAATTTTTATTCCATATCCTTGACTTTAATTACTAAGTTTGATCCCTTAGCCTTCAGTCTTCAGCAGGTTCCTGATTAGTCTACTGACTCAGCTACCCTTCTGATCTAGACTAGTCTGCTGATGTAAGTCAGCTGACCTTTTACAGTGTTTGTTTGATCAAACCTATACAAGATCAAACTCTAATAAACCTATACATATGATCTAGACATATTTTTGCCTTTGCTCTATAACAGCTAGTCTGGCACTCATCACTAAAACTTAAAAATAAGTCCAACAGGTGCAAAATTTCAACTCACTAACTTTTATGCTCAGCAGGGTATCATACATCAGACATCCAATGTAAGTACACCTAAGCAAAATGGTATTGTTGAAAGGAAAGATCCGCACCTGTTGAATGGTGCAAGAGGTTTGAGGTTCCAGAATAATCTACCTATTGAATATTAGGGTGTCTGTCTTTTACGTGCTGTAAATTTGATTAATTTTACACCTACACCACTGCTGAAGGAAAGCACTCCACATGAAGTGCTTGATGGCACTAAACCAGACTATTCTGTGTTTAAAGTTTTTGGTTGCTTTGTCCTTTCTTGCACACTTCAGCAGTATAGGACAAAATTTGACTCAAGATGTAGGACTTGTGTCTATCTTGGGAATTCAAATACATCTAAGGGTGTTATTCTATTAGATATTACCAACAAAGATATCTTTGTTGCTAGAAGTACTCAATTTCATGAGACTTATTTTCCTTTATTTCAACAGGTGTTGGGAAAGACTAAATATCTTACTGACATGCCCGTTCCTTTACCAGTAATGGACACTTTTGATGATCTGTTGAATGAGTCAGCAGACAGCCAGATATAGGGTCAGCTGCAACTGAGGCATCTAATAAAGAGCATGCACCAGTAAACCAGGCACCTGAACCTACACAACTAAGAAGATCCACCAGAACAAGAAAATCACCAACCTTTTATCAAGGGGGTTCTCACACTATTCAGCAGACTCCACACCTGCTAAGTGCAGTCATGAGTCTGGACAATCTCTCAACAGACTATTCTAGATTCATTAATGCCATTGATACTATTAAAGAACCTAAGACTTATAATCAAGTCATCAAAAATGATGAATGGAAGCAAGGAATGCAACAAGATATTGAAGCTCTACAAAAGACTCATACAAGGCAAATAGTTGATCTGCCCCCAGGAAAGAAACCTATTGAGTGCAAATGGATGTACAGAATCAAATACAACCATTATGGTTCAGTAGAGAGATATAAAGCTAGACTAGTAGAAAAAAAGCTACACGCAAACATATGGGATTGATTATCATGAAACTTTCTCACCTTTGTCAAGATCACTACAGTTAGAGCCTTACTTGCAGCAGCAGCAGCCAATAATTGGCATCTACATCAGATGGATGTCAACACTGCCTTTTTACATGGATATTTGCATGAAGAAGTATACATGCAGTTACCTCCAGGTTATGCAGCAACTAAACCAAATCAAGTTTGCAAACATACTTTGTCATTGTATGGCCTCAAACAAACCAGCTGACAATGGAATTGCAAGTTAACTGAATCCTTGGAGGCTCAAGGATTCATTCAATCAAAAAATGACCATAGTTTAGTCACAAAAGGGTCAGGACAGTCATTTATTGCCTTATTGGTATATGTGGATGACATCATAGCTGCTAGCCCTAATGAAGAGTTGATTCAACAAGTAAAGAATGCTTTACATCAGTAGTTCACCATCAAAGATCTTGGAAAATTGAGTATTTTCTAGGAATTGAGGCTGCTAGATGTCCAAAAGGTATATCCATTTCACAAAGGAAATACACACTTAATCTCTTAGAAGAATATGAATTTTTGAGAGCCAAACCTACTAAGACACCTATGGAGTCTAAAAAGACTTTACAACATGGTGATTCACCACTTTTAGAAGGCAACAATGCATACAGATCACTAGTGGGTAAATTGATTTATCTCACTTTTACCAGACCTGATATTGCTTTTGCAGTACAACAACTAAGTCAATTTCTGGACACTCCTATTGAAATTCATATGAAGGCAGCTTACGGGCTGCTGAGGTATTTGAAGACTAACCCTAGTTAAGGAATCCTATTCCCAGCAGACAATAACCTTGTACTCAAAGGTTTTACAGACAGTGATTGGGCCGGTTGTCCTGAAACAAGAAGATCAGTATCAGGTTATATGATGTTTCTAGGAGATGCTCCAATCTCCTGGAAGGCCAAGAAACAAACAACAATAACTAGAAGCTCATCTGAGGCTGAATACAGGGCTATGGAAAATGCAGTTTGTGAAATTCAGTGGCTGATTTATAAACTGCAAGATTTTCAAGTTCTAGTTCAGTTGCCTGCTGTGTTGTTTTGTGACAATACCAGTGCAATGCACATTGCTCATAACCCAGTCTTTCATGAAAGAAAAAAACATATTAAAATTGACTGCCATGTTGTGAGAGACAAGTCAAATCAGGACTTGTCAAACTTCTTCCAGTCAAACACAAAAGAACAAGTAGCTGATATCCTCACCAAGGCCTTGGATGCACCCATTTTTTCCTATCTACTAGACAAATTGAGGATTTCAAAGATATTTCAGAATTCAAGTTGCTGATGGGAATGCTGAGTGCAAGCTGTTCATGTACCACTCTTTGCTTGAGGGGGGTGTTACAGTATATAGCTTGATGGGAATGTTGAGTGCAGTCAGCTGATAATATGAAGACCTCAAGAAACTGACGACAGAGCTGGCCGATAGAAAGTCCCAAAGACTGTTTGATTAATTTAGTATGATGTAATGTAGAACACGGTTATTCAGTTATAGTCTGTACTAACCGTTGTAACTTACTTTTAACTGATTCATGAGGTGTATGAAGCTATAAATACCCCATGATCAGCTGCATTGTAACTTAACTTGTAACTTTCACTTGATCAATAATAATTATGCATTTTATTTTATGTTTATGATTCTACAAACTTCATCAGTTGGGGAGGTTGATAATTAACAATTTATATGTCAACATGCCCCCTCAAGTTTGGGCTTATTATATTTTTAGGGACCCCAACACTTGATTTTTTTGTTTGTTTGGGAAAATTGTTCATACATTTCTATAGTTCTATCCATGTTTCCGTCGTATTTATTTTTCACTTTATGGGACCGCATGAAGAAAACCAAATATTATTTCAAATATAACATAAAAATAATGCTTCTTATTCGGTCCCGTAGGATATAATTATTGAGTTTCATTGCATTCTTTTTAAGAAAAATGATTAAGAGCATTAGCATCAAAGTCCCCATCTCACTACTTTACAGCAACTTAATTCAGGGTACTGTACATCAGCATCCTTATCTTTATCCTTACACCATTAAAATATTCATTTTTTTTTATCTATAAACAACTATTTCAAAATTATTTTTTTGTGAGAAAAACATAGAAAGAAAGAATAAAAAATATGTAGGGTGAGATACAGTACACCCTACATTTGAGGTGGCACTATTCATGGTCCCTATTGTAGGGAAAGGATGAGGAGGCTGGTGGAGTGTATTTTTTGTTGTATCCCTACATTTTAACCCTATTATAAAGATAAAAGATGGTGTAGGGACTTCGATGCTAACGCTCTAAGGTACACGTATTTATCCCCACCCATCCACCAAAATATAGAGTGCTTTTGCTTTTTTTTAGAAAATTGTATGGTTGAGGATACGTTTGGTATTTGTCGTGGACAAGTGCCTAAATCTCTTGCCCATTTTAAAGTACTTATTTTACACTCACCCTGAGAAATTATACATTCATGTCACTGTAGGGACCCATATTTCATGTCAGGTCGGCTCCTGCCTGACATTTTTTTTTTGAGTCCCCCATTGAATCTTTAACGAGCTCGTGGAATTTTTCACGGGAAAAAATAGCTCGACGTTGAAATTTAAAAAGGGAAAAAAATACACCTTCGTTGAAAATTCCACGGAATTTGCATTTCGCCCCATGGAAAACAAAAAACACGCCGTTGATTATTCAACGAGCCCGTTGAATCTGAGAAATATAACACAGCCTCTTCTCCTTCTTCCCCCTCACTTCGTCATTTCATCTCCTCTCAGAAGAAGAAAAAAACGCAGAGCCGGTCCCCCCAAAACCCAATCCAAAAATATACACTTAGGTTGAAAATTTCACGGGACAATCAATTAAGGAACGGGATAGGTGAAAAACACAGCTCTCATTTCACGGGAAGATTTCATTACGTGGAATTGAACGGGCAAGTGATTGAAGCTACTCTATACAATACCATGGCTCTTATTAATTTAGACGACTATCCTTTGGTAAGCAATTTTACTGCTTATCACGTTTAATTTCGATTAATTTTTTCCCAAATCTTCATGAATTCAGTTTAACCCAAATCGAAAATGTATTTTTTTCACAAAGAAAATGTATCATAGTGTTATATTTTCTTGATTGGATTGTATATTTTGCAAATCGAAAATGTATTTTTTTTTTTTTTTTTTTCAGAGAAAATGTATGATAGTGTTATATTTTTTTGATTGGATTATATATTTTGTTATAATATATTTCCGCATAGAACCTCATTTCGGCAGGAAAACATTTTTCTGCCCGAAAAAGTTTTTCCTGTGGAAAATAATGTTCTTACAAGACTACAAGAGTTATTGAACAATGTTGCACCAAATAATAACTTGTGGGGTATATTGGAGGCATCAGTGTTTGGTCGGTTTATTGATTTTATATCTGACAACTAGGAGTACAAGGGCGGCTCATAGCATTCCTGTATTTCCCTATGGTTTATCCAGGACCGAGACGACGAGCTTCATTTTAAGGTTGGCGAGTGAAGTTCGGAAGAAGAGAGTTTAGAATGATAATGGGTGCAGATTGGGAAATTTGAACGTTGAATTGCCTCGATCACTCACGGTGTTTCGATGTTACTTGTGGTCTCCACAGGTACATCAATAGTGTCACGTTGGAAAAAATTGAATTAGCGATTAAGGGATCGAATGATATTGAAACTATATACCGGATGAGTTTAGTGTACTTTATTTATGGCTTAATAATCGGAAATGACCTGAGAGTGGTAATACCGAGCCAAATTTTTTATATTGTCGAGAACCTAGAATTTGTCGAGACATTTCCATGGGGGGAGTATTTGTTTAACATTTTAATTTTGAATTGGCGTAAAATAGTATTTTAGTGTAAGAATCTTGTACCTAAAAATCGTGGGAAACTGCATAAGCCACAGGTAGCCGGTTGTTTATACGCGTTACAGTTGTTGTGTTTTCAGGCCATGCCAAGACTTATACAGTTCGGGAGATATGCAACAATGGTAGAAGAACAAGCTCATGCTCTTCCAAGTTTTTTGAGATGGAAATGCACTGACGGTGGGGTGTAGGACAAAACATTGGTCATCCTAGATTAGATGTTATTCCATGGGTATGTACTGTATTATCATTGTTATCAATCTACACTGTCAGAAATATTTTAAAACATTGTATCTAAAATCGGTTGTTTTTATTCCTTTATGCAGGTTGGCATGGTCGCTGATATTTTGACAACCGCCGACGATAGGCAGTTCGTAATTACAATAGGGTTGCCGGAGGCGGAGGTTACAGCTCCATTTCATGATTTACATGTTCCCCCGTCAATGTCCCTGGTCAAAGACATGTTCCCCCTGGTTCCAATATGGTTGGCATGCTCCGTGAGCATCCAGGAGTTGATGCCCAGGATGAGCGACCATCTCGCCAAGCCCTTCATGACGAATACATGAGTGCCCCATCTACATCTGCAAACCCACAGGGTACAGCATATGATGAACAATTCAATATAGGCGGTGGTAGTATACTTATTATTGGGGGTGTTGTGCCGTTGGAATCACTGGTGCCCGAAATCACACGTATGGTTGACAATGCGTTAAGAGAAGTCGGGTCAAGGTTAATTGAAACGGCGAAGGTGAGTTGAGTGAAACGAATGCTAAGTTGAGTGAAACGAATGTTGAGTGAGTGTAGTGTAGGTGAAGTGGCACGTCTGAGAGCAAATTGCGGTAACAACTACCAAAATAGTCGGCGCGACATACGAAGTTTCTCAACTTTATAGAAAATGCAGTGCAGTGACGGGTTTGATTTAACTCCTAAATACAAATTTAATTTCATTTATCTTGTCAACATAAATATAAATTCACACCATTCCCTTTAATTTATAGGGTACACTTAGGAATCTTTATCCGGCATCACCATCCCAAGGTGGGACATTTGTATCACAAGGCTCCCAGGGTGGCGACTCACATTCATATCCCGATAAGACCCAAAGCACACCAGCCACCGAAGTTGGGCCGTCTTCAGGTACACAAGGCAGCCGTGGGACTGTGACTGAGACACCTCTAGGTCATGATACAAATATGGCCCGGATACAAGTATAAGTTAACTCTTAAATAGAAATTCCATTCATTTATCTTGTCAGCATAATTTAAACTCACACCCTTCCCTTTAATTTACAGGGCACTCTTAGGATTGTTCATCTGGCGTCACCGTCCCAGTGTACTCCGAATGTTCAGCCGGAATCACAGTCATAATGCTCCCAGGATTTGCCGATGTCATTTCATGACCTGGAACTACCAGATCAAGAATTCGATAACGATACTTATGCATGACCTGCCTTTTTACATGGATATTTGCATGAAGAAGTATACATGCAGTTACCTCCAGGTTATGCAGCAACTAAACCAAATCAAGTTTGCAAACATACTTTGTCACTGTATGGCCTCAAACAAACCAGCTGACAATGGAATTGCAAGTTAACTGAATCCTTGGAGGCTCAAGGATTCATTCAATCAAAAAATGACCATAGTTTAGTCACAAAAGGGTCAGGACAGTCATTTATTGCCTTATTGGTATATGTGGATGACATCATAGCTGCTAGCCCTAATGAAGAGTTGATTCAACAAGTAAAGAATGCTTTACATCAGTAGTTCACCATCAAAGATCTTGGAAAATTGAGTATTTTCTAGGAATTGAGGCTGCTAGATGTCCAAAAGGTATATCCATTTCACAAAGGAAATACACACTTAATCTCTTAGAAGAATATGAATTTTTGAGAGCCAAACCTGCTAAGACACCTATGGAGTCTAAAAAGACTTTACAACATGGTGATTCACCACTTTTAGAAGGCAACAATGCATACAGATCACTAGTGGGTAGATTGATTTATCTCACTTTTACCAGACCTGATATTGCTTTTGCAGTACAACAACTAAGTCAATTTCTGGACACTCCTATTGAAAATCATATGAAGGCAGCTTACGGGCTGCTGAGGTATTTGAAGACTAACCCTAGTTAAGGAATCCTATTCCCAGCAGACAATAACCTTGTACTCAAAGGTTTTACTGACGATGATGATTGGGCGGTTGTCCCGAAACAAGAAGATCGATGATCGTGTTATATGATGTTTCTAGGAGATGCTCCAATCTCCTGGAAGGCCAAGAAACAAACAACAATAACTAGAAGCTCATCTGAGGCTGAATACAGGGCTATGGAAAATGCAGTATGTGAAATTCAGTGGCTGATTTATAAACTGCAAGATTTTCAAGTTCTAGTTCATTGCTTGCTGTGTTGTTTTGTGACAATACCAGTGCAATGCACATTGCTCATAACCCAGTCTTTCATGAAAGAAAAAAACATATTAAAATTGACTGCCATGTTGTGAGAGACAAGTCAAATCAGGACTTGTCAAACTTCTTCCAGTCAAACACAAAAGAACAAGTAGCTGATATCCTCACCAAGGCCTTGGATGCACCCATTTTTTCCTATCTACTAGACAAATTGAGGATTTCAAAGATATTTCGTAATTCAAGTTCTTTGATGGAATGCTTGAAGCAAGTCGCTCATGTACCACTCTTTGCTTGAGGGGGGTGTTACAGTATATAGCTTGATGGGAATGTTGAGTGCAGTCAGCTGATAATATGAAGACCTCAGCAGCCTGCTGACAGAGCCTGCTGATAGAAAGTCCCAGCAGCCTGCTGATTAATTTAGTATGATGTAATGTAGAACACGGTTATTCAGTTATAGTCTGTACTAACCGTTGTAACTTACTTTTAACTGATTCATGAGGTGTATGAAGCTATAAATACCCCATGATCAGCTGCATTGTAACTTAACTTGTAACTTTCACTTGATCAATAATAATTATGCATTTTATTTTATGTTTATGATTCTACAAACTTCATCAGTTGGGGAGGTTGATAATTAACAATTTATATGTCAACATGCCCCCTCAAGTTTGGGCTTATTATATTTTTAGGGACCCCAACACTTGATTTTTTTGTTTGTTTGGGAAAATTGTTCATACATTTCTATAGTTCTATCCATGTTTCCGTCGTATTTATTTTTCACTTTATGGGACCGCATGAAGAAAACCAAATATTATTTCAAATATAACATAAAAATAATGCTTCTTATTCGGTCCCGTAGGATATAATTATTGAGTTTCATTGCATTCTTTTTAAGAAAAATGATTAAGAGCATTAGCATCAAAGTCCCCATCTCACTACTTTTACAAAGAACTTAATTCAACAGATCTTGACATCAAAGATCCTTATCTTTATCCTTACACCATTAAAATATTCATTTTTTTATCTATAAACAACTATTTCAAAATTATTTTTTGTGAGAAAAACATAGAAAGAAAGAATAAAAAATATGTAGGGTGAGATACAAGACACCCTACATTTGAGGTGGCACTATTCATGGTCCCTATTGTAGGGGAAAGGATGAGGAGGCTGGTGGAGTGTATTTTTTGTTGTATCCCTACATTTTAACCCTATTATAAAGATAAAAGATGGTGTAGGGACTTCGATGCTAACGCTCTAAGGTACACGTATTTATCCCCACCCATCCACCAAAATATAGAGTGCTTTTGCTTTTTTTAAGAAAATTGTATGGTTGAGGATACGTTTCGGTATTTGTCAGGGGGACAAGTGCCTAAATCTCTTGCCCATTTTAAAGTACTTATTTTACACTCACCCTGAGAAATTATACATTCATGTCACTGTAGGGACCCATATTTCATGTCAGGTCGGCTCAGGCCTGACATTTTTTTTTTGAGTCCCCCATTGAATCTTTAACGAGCTCGTGGAATTTTTCACGGGAAAAAATAGCTCGACGTTGAAATTTAAAAAGGGAAAAAAATACACCTTCGTTGAAAATTCCACGGAATTTGCATTTCGCCCCATGGAAAACAAAAAACACGCCGTTGATTATTCAACGAGCCCGTTGAATCTGAGAAATATAACACAGCCTCTTCTCCTTCTTCCCCCTCACTTCGTCATTTCATCTCCTCTCAGAAGAAGAAAAAAACGCAGAGCCGGTCCCCCCAAAACCCAATCCAAAAATATACACTTAGGTTGAAAATTTCACGGGACGGTCAATTAAGGAACGGGATAGGTGAAAAACACAGGCTCTCATTTCACGGGGAAGATTTCATTACGTGGAATTGGAACGGGCAAGTGATTGAAGCTACTCTATACAATACCATGGCTCTTATTAATTTAGACGACTATCCTTTGGTAAGCAATTTTCTGTTTATCACGTTTAATTTCGATTAATTTTTTCCCAAATCTTCATGAATTCAGGTTTAACCCAAATCGAAAATGTATTTTTTTTCACAAAGAAAATGTATCATAGTGTTATATTTTCTTGATTGGATTGTATATTTTGCAAATCGAAAATGTATTTTTTTTTTTTTCACAGAGAAAATGTATGATAGTGTTATATTTTTTTGATTGGATTATATATTTTGTTATAATATATTTCCGCATAGAACCTCATTTCGGCAGGAAAACATTTTTCTGCCCGAAAAAGTTTTTCCTGTGGAAAATAATGTTCTTACAAGACTACAAGAGTTATTGAACAATGTTGCACCAAATAATAACTTGTGGGGTATATTGGAGGCATCAGTGTTTGGTCGGTTTATTGATTTTATATCTGACAACTAGGAGTACAAGGGCGGCTCATAGCATTCCTGTATTTCCCTATGGTTTATCCAGACCGAGACGACGAGCTTCATTTTAAGGTTGGCGAGTGAAGTTCGGAAGAAGAGAGTTTAGAATGATAATGGGGTACAGATTGGGAAATTTGAACGTTGAATTGCCTGATCACTCACGGTGTTTCGATGTTACTTGTGGTCTCCACAGGTACATCAATAGTGTCACGTTGGAAAAAATTGAATTAGCGATTAAGGGATCGAATGATATTGAAACTGTATACCGGATGAGTTTAGTGTACTTTATTTATGGCTTAATAATCGGAAATGACCTGAGAGTGGTAATACCGAGCCAAATTTTTTATATTGTCGAGAACCTAGAATTTGTCGAGACATTTCCATGGGGGGAGTATTTGTTTAACATTTTAATTTTGAATTGGCGTAAAATAGTATTTTAGTGTAAGAATCTTGTACCTAAAAATCGTGGGAAACTGCATAAGCCACAGGTAGCCGGTTGTTTATACGCGTTACAGTTGTTGTGTTTTCAGGCCATGCCAAGACTTATACAGTTCGGGAGATATGCAACAATGGTAGAAGAACAAGCTCATGCTCTTCCAAGTTTTTTGAGATGGAAATGCACCGACGGTGGGGTGTAGGACAAAACATTGGTCATCCTAGATCGGATGTTATTCCATGGGTATGTCTTGTATTATCATTGTTATCAATCTACAATCATCGAAATATTTTAAAACATTGTATCTAAAATCGGTTGTTTTTATTCCTTTATGCAGGTTGGCATGGTCGCTGATATTTTGACAACCGCCGACGATAGGCAGTTCGTAATTACAATAGGGTTGCCGGAGGCGGAGGTTACAGCTCCATTTCATGATTTACATGTTCCCCCGTCAATGTCCCTGGTCAAAGACATGTTCCCCCTGGTTCCAATATGGTTGGCATGCTCCGTGAGCATCCAGGAGTTGATGCCTGGATGAGCGACCATCTCGCCAAGCCCTTCATGATGAATACATGAGTGCCCCATCTACATCTGCAAACCCACAGGGTACAGCATATGATGAACAATTCAATATAGGCGGTGGTAGTATACTTATTATTGGGGGTGTTGTGCCGTTGGAATCACTGGTGCCTGAAATCACACGTATGGTTGACAATGCGTTAAGAGAAGTCAGGACTGGGTTAATTGAAACGAAGGCTGAGTTGAGTGAAACGAATGCTAAGTTGAGTGAAACGAATGTTGAGCTGAGTGTAGTGTAGGCTGAAGTGGCACGTCTGAGAGCAGCTGCGGTAACAACTACCAAAATAGTCGAAGCGCGACATACGAAGTTTCTCAACTTTATAGAAAATGCAGTGCAGTGACGGGTTTGATTTAACTCCTAAATACAAATTTAATTTCATTTATCTTGTCAACATAAATATAAATTCACACCATTCCCTTTAATTTATAGGGTACACTTAGGAATCTTTATCCGGCATCACATCATTACGATACTTATGTTGGTAATGATGATGTTGGTAGGCAGCCCTTAAATGTATAACTGCATCCATTGACCAGAATCACTAGCACGGTCACTCTTATAGGCGGTCAAACATAAAATGCAAAGCAACCAGGGCTTCGTTTTGGTGCACAACCTTCTGCTTAGATGAGAAATGAGAGTAGACAATGGCTTGGCCCTGAGAAATTTAAAAAGCTACAAGAATCAAGGCATAGTCCGAGGAGAATTGACAAGGATAATCTTCATATATTGGAGGAGTGGCTCCGTAGAGAGAGGGTCAAATTTCCGCTCCTTGAAGTGGAGGCGAAAAAAAGAAGGCCCAAAAAGGAGCAGCCTAGGGTGCCATTGTTGGAATCTATAGAAATCCCATGTGAAGTGGATTATTTCTCTCTGGAGCCAAATCTTGAGTTCCCAGCTGACGTAAAGTATTTCGATATTCTGAAGACCCTTAAAAAGTCACTATACACAGATGTAAGTGACTAAAATTTTACGTATCAATCGCTAAATCACAACATACTGTTAGGATATCAATCGTTTATGATAAATATATATATTGTCACATGCAGCATATGGGTACGTACATAGATCTAGTTAGGCATCGTATTAAGGCATATTGATGGAGGACCATCAAGCCATCATCATTTTCTACACATCTCTTATGGTCCACAATTTCACATTGATGACCGTCAACCGTCAGAGGCTTAAATCAAGAAATTTGCATGAGATTCGCATTCCCTTCAACATGGAAAACTTACGGAACTCTAATTTTTCATTTATATTGATATTTTTAAGGTTACACATAATTATGAAGGATCGGTTTTATTGAAATAGTGTCCAACCCAATCGGGTTAGACCGGATCCGACCGGGTCGGACATTTCTACTATTTCTTTATGATTATACATATATAATAAATGGCTTTTCTGTTGTCATATATTTGTTCTTTTAAAGAACCAATTATGAATTGTTATATGATAACGTCTTTAATATTAAACTGTGATAGAGAAACCATGATAGGCGATTATGGTTGATGAGATCTCTAATTACTTTAACAAGTTTGATACTTAAATGTCTCTAGGATTATGTACTATTAAACAGGGCATTGATAGTACAAATAGGCTAGCACGTATTAGATGTCTTTTGTCTTTAAGGGCAGGGATAGATCTCGTCTATCATAGTGTAGAGACACTTGGACTGTACGTAGACGTGTATTAAAGAATGCGTACGTTAGACTGACCCACTTACACTATTAAGTGTCACACTATGTGACGGTTGTGTAATTATCCTTAGGACCGGAGTCTACATGGCATCCCGGTGTGGATTGTCATTCTTTGACACTATTGAGGTTTCCCCTAGCCACGGGGCGATCATGCGGTAGTGATTGGGTGTGACACTGAAGCATGCAGAGCATACATGTTTGGTCGTCTGGAAATCGTGTACCCTATCAGTAGGGATGAATATCCGAAAGGGCCTTCTTATAAGAAATGTCTTACTCTCCTGAATCTTTGCAAAGTGGAAGTGAATGAGTAACTTCAAGAGAGATCATGATATCCAGATTATAAGATACGGTCGTTGATGTTTGACACTCGATGAACGACCGTATGGATATTATTACAGCGATAGGATTCTATTTACACGGTAGCTGTTTCACATGAAAGGTAGTAGTCATTGTATTTGACTCTTCCGATGATTGGGGTCACAGTGTGTTGCTAGACGCTATCCCGTGATCGTTAGGCATAAAGGGCATTTCGTAATTTGCACTTTGTGTCTACGGCCAACATATTCGGAAGCCTATCGGGTCACATACATAAGAACATCTATAAGGATTAAAATGTGGTTATAGTTGATGACCAAATAATGAAAGAATTTATCTCATACTATAAAGGTTATAGTGGTAAATTAATATGGTGGTATTTATTTATTATGAATAAATATAATACATGATATTAATTATGTTGATTAATTAAATGTACATATGATGTATATGTATGTCGAAAATATATATGTATATTGATACACATGTATTTTACAAATTAATTAATCATAGAATTATATTAATTAAAGAATATTCTTGACACCAAATCTTTGGCTAAAGGTTGCGCCAATAATAGGTGTATAAGATACACTTGGATTGTGCGATTTAATTAATAAGATTACCATAATATTAATATTAGATATTAATTGATTTTTGGAAAAATATATTTATGGTAATAAGATAAATATAGTCAATGTAAGATATTGACAATATCTTAGAAATATTTAATATAGGATATTAAATTGAATGAGATAAATCAATCAAATATATTTTCCTTATTTTATTAAGAGAATGTTTTCTTTCTCATCTATCTACTAGGAAGCTAATCTCAATCAGATTGGGATAGAAAAGGGGCGCCCCATACTCTATATAAAGGAGGGATTGGCTAGATCTTTTGTACATCACAATTCCAAGAGACTAATAGTTTCTTGTGAAAATAGAGAGCTTCTTAAAGAGAGATTTGAGAGAGAGAAAAAGGCCGGTCTAGCAACCGGGTTTTTCTAGTAGCAATCCATGATGTGATTCCGGCGGGCTGTTCGTGTGGATCACCGGTAGAGGCCAAATGCTTGGGCGGCTCCGTGCATCACTACTCTCCTTAGACGGTAATCACCGTCTACTAGCTTATTTGTTTATTGCTTAAACGAAGTTGATCCTGGTTAAAAGGAAATAAATTTTGAATTCCGATGCATTCCCGCGTAGATTTTCTAACAGCTTTATCGAAGAATACAAGTTGTCCTTTATTTGGGCTAAATTCGTCAGGTTTGCATATTCGGGCAGACTTGCGTATTTTCATCGATCTACCTGTCATCCTGTGGACTACTTTAATCTAAGAGAAGCCCAGTGTGATGAAGTACATATCCAAATGAAGATAATGGTTTCTTACTTTGATTATTTTAACACATTCGGGGCAAAGAGCATGGATCAAGAATTAAATAGAAGAGAAGATGGATTTTTGCTACTTTAATTTTTTATTTGGAGTATTATTATTATTATTGGTGTCCAATAAAGCCTAGCAATGCCATATAGCACGAAATTTAGGTGTCTTATGGTGATTGATTGCATCAAATATTCATCTTATTTTAATGGATAATCAATCAATCTGATTGAAGGATTATTTACTAATGATTGATTTGAAGATTTCTTTTATTTTAGCAAATTTTCTTTTTTTCTTTTTTCTCCTAGACATAAAAGGTGACTAGGTTCATTATTATTTCACTTTTTATATATTATTTTTATTTCCTAGAAAATAAAATGCCAACTTCCTTAGCCTATAAAAGGAGGGGCACACGATATGTATTTCACACCTTGAATTATAATCATATTGAGAGTTTTTCTCTTAGAGTTTTTACAATTTTTATTAACTGCATTTTAAGTTTGTGAGCATAGCTTAAAGTGTTTCTTTGTAGTTTTTGGTTTAAGGAACATTAGAAGGGTCTTGACTTCTTCATAGCCATTAGTTCTTCTAGTCTCATCCTTGAGTTAAACTACCTTTGCTCAAGTCTTTTCCTTCATCTTATTCTATTATTTTTGTTTTCCTTTTCATTTTAGATCTAAACGTGGTTATTCATTGTATTACTTAGGGTTCTTGACAATTTCATTTTTAAGGGTCCAAGGTATACATCACATATCCGGAATCGTATTATCAGAATGTGGATTTGGCTTACTATCGTCTAACTTTCGGCTTTCATCAAGTTATAGCTAAATGGAGAGAAGATCTGGATCACATACCGGAGGTGAGCGAAGATCTTGTACATTTTTCCCGTTCTTAGACAAAGGATACAACGGTAATTTGTCCCTATCACATTTCCAGGATAGATCATTGGATTATGGTTAAGATCTACATTCAGAAATGGAATATCTAAGTTGTGGATTGTCATGTCGGATTTGGACGAGAGGATGAGTTGATTGCCATTTTAAGGCACTGGGCAATGTATATGCCGATGTTGTGGAAGACGGTTCGTATTTGTCTCGACCACCCAATGTTGAGTCTTACGCCTACACCTCCATTTGATATCGATAGGAAGGATGGTAACGCCGTTCCACAGATGCTAGACGTGTAAGTTACTGTTCTAGATAAATAAGCATTTCATTATTTTTTTGTTTTAAAGTACATATATATTTAAACACTGGCATAAATTTTGTTTTGCAGCGGTAATTGCGGGGTGTACATGTTGAAGCACATTGAGTTCAGTTATTCAAGAGCGGCAACCTGGAGGACATGACGCCTGAGCGGATGGAAAAATTTAGGTAGCAAATGTGTGTAGACCTACTTCATAATATTTTATAACTTTTTTAATTAGTACTAGTTTGGAACTTTTGTATTATTCTGCACTGACGTTATTGTATAACCATCACCTGTTTTAAAAAATGCGTAGTGTTTGTATGAATTAACTAGTCTCTGAGATTATAACTGATTTGTATGGATTAATTTTAATTATACGCCATATGTAATGTATTCACCTGGCACTTTTGAATGCGGCCACAACTTTTTGGCCTCTAACAAGAACACATAATAACAAAAAACATTTATAGTAGATGGGACATAACATCTATAGTAGAGAAACATAAAAATAACAACAAAAAAACAAACCAAAAAGAAAGTAGATGTATGCAAGGCATAACATCTATAGTAGATGAGACTATCACATTGATTTGCAAAGGAAGAACTCAGGAAGTTGAGATAATACTAAAAAACATGAATAAAAGGCGAACATAATGACCGTATTTAAAAGTCATCTTCATTAAAAGTTTCGGTGGTGATAACGTCATCATGACCATATGTCACTTCATCTTCAACATATTCCGGCACCCTGGTAGACCTCACGCATATAGCTGTGATCAGATACGGGAAAAATATATATCCATCGCCTACATTGCCCTTTGCTATCTGTCAAATCCTAGACATAATATACTCTCCGACGTCGAAGTAAGAAGTAATAGATGCGTACGCGTGGGCATACAATTCAAATGTCAGTGTGGTGTAGTTTACCGTACCACACATATTGGTGGCAAGAAACATAATCAGGAAAGGAAGGAATGGACCGTACCAAGATCAGGGTGAAGGGCAGGTAGGCCGCCGAGGCCTCACACGTTCCCACAGATGTGTCTCCCCAAAATAAAATAGCCATGTCACGCTATAATAGTTCAGGAACATCTAGAAAAAGTAAGAAATCTAAACCCTGAGAAAATTTTGGAATGGCATACTCGTCGTTGATCCATGTATTATTCAAAATAACGGGAACGCCTCGCACTGTGACGCACCGCTCATTGAGCCCTACCGTAGCTACACAAGCATAGAATTCACGCATAATAGACCGATTCACGTGATGAAATCATTAATGGGCTTTGGGGGACACCATGCCACCTGTTATCTCGAAACATGTTGCTGATCAAACTAGGTAGACTCTCCATATTCAATCGCCTCTCTCGAACAACAGCTCTTTCCATCGAGTTAGTCACGTACTCACGCCTCTCCTCTTCTGTTGTGAAACGGCTTATGAGAGACTGCTCGTCCAGTGACAAATCAATTTCATCATTGGGAATGAACACAGGAGCATGTGGGTTAGCCATTGAAAGGAACACTAAAAAGGATTATATGAGTAAAATAAACAAGAAATGAGATGGATGAATGGTTTGGTAAAGGATAGGTCAATACATGGACCTTTTTCTATGGACAATAATGGTGAATACATATTTTAGTTCCCACTGACTCAATGACAACACAACCTGCACCCTAATGACCCCTATGACGTACAACATCGACTGGACAACATGACTAGTCAAAACAAGCATTGATTGAGAAGGTCGGTGGGCAATATGACTCGTGCAAATTCGAACGATCTCGTGCAAATTTTGAACGATTCCATGTTAATTTAGCACAACCTAACCATTGATGACTCATATGAAAAGATGCCACACTGACTCATTGACAACACAACCTGCACCCTAATGACCCCTATGACGTACAACATCGACTGGACAACATGACTAGTCAAAACAAGCTTTGATTGAGAAGGTCGGAGGGAATTATAACTCATGCAAATTCGAACGATCCCGTGCAAATTTTGAATGATTCCATGCTAATTTAGCACGACCTAACCATTAACGACTCACGTGAAAAGGTGTCCCACTGACTCAATGACAACACAACCTGCACCCTAATGACCCCTATGACGTACGACATCGACTGGACAACTTGACTAGTCAATACAAGCATTGATTGAGAAGGTCAGTGGGCATTATGACTCGTGCAAATTCGAACGATCCTGTGCAAATTTTGAATGATTCCATGCTAATTTAGCACGACCTAACCATTGATGACTCACACGAAAAGACGTCTCACTGACTCAATGACAACACAACCTACACCCTAATGACCTCTATGACGTACGACATCGACTAGACAACATGACTAGTCAAAACAAGAATTGATTGAGAAGATAGGTGGGAATTATGACTCGTGCAAATTCAAACGATCCTGTGCAAATTTTGAACGATTCCGTGCTAATTTAGACTCACGTGAAAAGACATCATGATGACTCAATGACAACACAACCTGCACCCTAATGACCCCTATGACGTACGACATCGACTCGATAACATGACTGGTCAAAATAAGAATTGATTGAGAAGGTAGGTGGGCATTATGACTCGTGCAAATTCAAACGATCCCATGCAAATTTTGAACGATGCCGTGCTAATTTAGCATGACCTAACCATTGATGACTCACGTGAAAAGACGTCCCACTGACTCAATGACAACACAACATGCACCCTAATGACCCCTATGACGTATGACTTGACAACTCATAAATTTCTCATTAACTTTTACACTACCTCTGTATAACCCTCAGTGTTACTTCGCCTTAATCGCAATGTCTGCACCCTAATGACCTCTGTGTCTTCTGGTCCTCCGGAATGGCACTAAAATGACCATGTGTTTGATGATCCTCCGGAGTATGACACGGATGACATTGCTTTGGAAACTTCTCTTATCATCTTAATTAACACCCTTGGTTTATTTAAGTACTTTATCATATTAATTGTTTAGTTATACAAATCTTTAATTATATGTCTATGTTTCCTTTTAATAAAAATGTTGTCGTTCTAAATAAGTTGTCTATGTTTACCCGTGCAAGTTATTTTCCATCAATAAGGAAGAAAGTTATAGACTTTGTTGAAGTTGCAGATTTTGATTTATATTAAAAAAAGATAGTCATGATGATAATAAAAAGAAACACAACATATAAGATAGTCACGATAATAATCGAAATAATTATAAAAACTTACACGACTTGAGATAATACTGAATAATATAATATAGATATTACACCACAATAGGTTTAGATAATACTAAAAAAACATAAATAAAAGACAAACATAATAACCTTATCAATTAGGAACAACAACAGTATGAAATGGACATTTAGGCTTTCTATGTCCGATGTTCCCGCACAACGAGCAACGCCTACCGGAACCTGAAACTGTTCTGTCATTAGGAATCCTGCTGATCCTACCGCCGGGAGGCTCACATTGAGAAGCAATCCTAAGGATCCTGGGTCGGCCCCGCCTCGCTCCCGTTCTTTGTGTTTCCCCTCCTTCGCTCAGTCTAGGCTCAGGCGGAAGAATACGCTGATTACTAATTGATTCGGGAACAATCCAATCATCCTCGACTGGAATGGGATATATGCATCCTTCGTATTGGAAATATTCATCTTTGTAGTACCTAGAACAATAATCGTATGGACTCTCACAGCGCTCACTTATAGCAGCGCAAGCATGTACGCAAGGCATTTGGAGTCCCTGAAACTCTCCGCAGCAACACGTCCATTCATGTATATTTACCTTCACGCTAGTATCAATGTCCCAAACTTGGAACTCGTCCCGGTCGATCGCCTTCAGTGTGAAGGTTCTCCTGGCATACGAAACTTCAGTCAAGAATTTTTCGGCTTTATGGGCTAACACAGTGCGACACACCAACACAGTTTCTCTCCTCTGACAATGCCAATCCTGCAACGTTCCCTTGATGTGGTCAAACAGATTCACGATACTCAACTTACGCGCATCCCTGATAACGTTGTTAAATTTTTTAGCATAGTTGCTTGTCATTATTGCGTACGTATCCCCAAAAAATGCAATCGTGCCTTGTAAAGAAATCCAATAGCCTCCAAATAACTGGATACTCTATTGTTTGGATCTTTATCTAGTTCTTTTAACTGCAGAAACGCTATTGTGAATTGCCTTTTTGAAAATGTATACGTGGCTTCCCAGAAAGTGTATGGACAATATCCCGTGGTTCCAAATTTTTTGTAGGTGATGGTAGCAAAAACCATGGTGAGCGTTTGGAAATACATCCCCAACAGCTCGAGTGATCCCTGGCCCTCTGTCTGATATGAACACCAAGTCATTACGTTCTCCGATTACCTTTTTCACGGAAAGCATGAAATACGTCCACGCCTCAATGCTCTCTCCGTCGGTCACGGCAAACGCTACCGCAAAGAGATGGTCACCTGTATCTACACCGATAGCTACTAACAATGTCCCGTCACATTTTGTTTTCAGATGTGTACCGTCCACGACTAAGACAGGCCGACAGTACTTAAACCCGTCAATACTAGATTTCAAAGCCATGAAACAGTACTTGAACCTGTCAGTAAGATGGTCAAACTGTATATATGTGACAGTTCCGGGATTTTCACTCTTCAACATGTAAAATTAGGCGGATAATTTAGAATACGATAGTGTTACACTTCCGCCGATTAATTCCAACGCTTTATGTCTGCAATTATATGCACGCTGATAATCAAGGTCTATGTTGAACACTCTTTTGACCTCGACTATTAATTGTTTTGTCGTGAAGTGACTGCCGAGTTTTAGGAGGTTCTCTCTTACGAGATGACCTATAGGTCCGGGTCTAGCTTGCCTATGATCATTGGTTAATCGTTCCAATCCACAAGTGTGAGTTTCAATGTACGCGGTTATCTCAAAGTTATTGCAATCGTGAACCTTCCTACCCACAACTTTACATTCGCATTTCTCCGAAGTAAAACATCATAGTTTTAACTTCTCCTTGTCGGACCGGATAGGTTTCCACATGTAATTATTTTTCAATGCGTGGTAACTCATTTTCATCTGCATATCATCCTTGTCTCTAAACTTTTTACCAATATAAAATATTCTTGAATCTTCAGTCTGAAACTCCCCAGCCCGTGGATACGGAGGTATTTTGGAAGCCGGAATGTATGAACTGAAATGAACACCTCTATTGCGATTAATACTTGCCATACTAAATCTGTGACCAATGTCAGGGTTCTGTTCAAAAGGTGCTCTCAGAAAACTCATAAAAGATCCACCGATATTGGGACCTGCTTGCATCGGTGTTGCCATGTCACGGTTCTGTTCCAAAGGTGCTCTCAGAAAACTCGTAAACAATCCACCGATATTAGGACCCGCTTGCATCGGTGTTGGCATAAAAGGAGGCAGACAGTCAAACTATTGGCGTGTTCCATTTATGTGGACATTATGACTTGTCCTGTCAAACTGTTGTTGGTTGTACGGTGTGTGTGTTGTCTGGCTAAAATTAGGCCGAGGTGTGTGCATTGGCTGATGAATCATATTCGCAATTATTCTTCAATCTTAGTCAGGTTCACTTGTGATGTCAATGACTTGTTGAGCTAATGTTGTATTCGGCTGGATTGCAGTTTTATGAGGGGCTAAGATTGATGTAGTAGTTACAACATGCTTTCAGGAATTTCGATTACAGTCCAGCTCAAATGTAAAATCCTCAATTTCTCTATCATTTTCTGCGTCAAGTTGCTCATTTAAGTCAAATGTGTTCTCGTCTTCCGTATGGTCATCGTCCATAACCGGTTCAGCGTTAACGCATAGTTTCACGGGTTCGTTTCTCAGAATATCATCAATGTAGCTTAGCCATGTATCATCATCCAAAACATCCATCGGTTGGTCGTAATCTACGTACATTAGTTTCATGATCAATGTAATGTTTGAGACATCAATTCCTACTTTCGACACACACTTTTGGCGTTCACTTCATCCAATATCGTATCGGTTTTCACACAACCAAATACAATTTTCCTTTTTATAAGACCATTTGTCGCTATCTTCATGGTATTTCTACTCTCCACCAAATAAAAACATAACGGACAATCGTGTTGTTATCTATGAAACAATCATTTATTATATATATATATATATATATATATATATATATATATATATATATATATATATATATATATATATATATATATATGCCCTCAATCTAATGTTACAACACAACACAACGACATTCAAAATAAACCTAACCATGTATGTGTGTATATATAAGTTTATTTTTTTATTTTCGTTGCATTGTGTTGTGTTGTAACGGTAGATTGGGGGTAATATTATGAAGAGAAGATTGTTTTTACCAGCATCATAGAATATTTGATGATGACGATGAAGACCAGATGCTGGACAGAGCCAATAGAACAGAGCTTAGACTTTCGATCTAACGGATGCCTCACTTCTGGCGGAGGATTTACCAAGCTGCTGAGAACAGGAAAAGATGCTCTATTGAGCAGACCTAATGAAATTTTCTACAAGCTACGCTATATAAGGAGCCCCAATACAATACTTGAGGATTAGGCCGACACAGCGAATCAGAAGGATTCGAAAACTCCCTAGGGATGCATGCATTTCTAAGAACCTCATCAGGTCGAGGTGTACCATATAATATGTCAAGATTCGTCGTACGATTCATTTTCTTAAAAAAATTCATTATGTTGTTACCGATAATTTCATAGGACGTGCTGAAACGATTACAAAAAACGTAATAAAATACAAATAATTTTATCAATTTCACATGCGAATTTTTATCGTCAACTTTATAACCAAACTAATAAAACACAAGTTTTGTATTTTACTACGAGCAATCACATTGATATCAACCAAAAAAAAAATGTATAATGTACATTTTTCTCCAACGAATATCAATTTCATTATCGAACCATCTCATCAAAATTAATCATTTCACTACCTTAAAAATCAAAATTTTATCCTTTCACTACCCTAAAATTGAAACTTTACCATTTCACTACCCTAAAAATAAAAGCTTTATCTTTTCACTACACAAAAAATCAAAAATTTAACTTTAAAAAATTAATTACCTCAAACATAATCATTTATTGATGTGTAAGAAAAACAATTAAAACAAATACGATTTTTAAAATTATTCAAACAAAAATGTTAAGTGACCAGTTTGTTTAAGGGCGGAAGTCCGGCATAGATTGATTTTCCGTTGGTTGATTTCCCTTTACAACACCAAATAATATGATGATTTCTTTTTTGAAAATTTTTGTGGAGAAATTTGGGTGAAAAATATGATGATATTGGGTGATGAAGATGATGATATTGGTAGAAATGTAGGAAAAAACGAAAGTTCCAGCATTTAATTCAATTTACAGATGCAACGAGCGCGTTTAATATTCAACGCAACACTCTTCATTTTCAACGGGGCGAAAGGCAAATTTCGTTGAATTGCAACTTCTTGCCCTTTTTAAATTTGGTTGCCGTGCTATTTTTGCCTGTGAAAAGTCCCACGAGCCCGTTGAAGATTCAACGGAGGACTCAAAAAAAATGTCAGGTTTGAACCCACCTGACATGAAATATGGGTCCCTCCACCCATGACGAGATTCTTTGTCCATTGTGCAATACACATAAACTTTATCCTTTTATCCAATGGTCTTTAAAATTGATTTCTTCCCCTTTATATAAATTGAGAACGAGATCTGCAAATCATAGCTAGGGAAACAAAGCAAGAACTAAGAGAGGGGAAATTTGAATTTAGAAGTAGAGGAGAAAGAGAAATGTTGGATCTCCCTTAGCCACCACTGATGCAGTATAAATGTTATAAACGGGTAATCGGGTAATTCTAATTAGGAAAATAATACAAAAACACGAATATTTGGGTATAATTAGGACTGAACTCTTGAGAGAGCTGCCTACGTATCCAATTTAGGTAATAAACTGGAATCAAGTCCCCCTCGTAGTTCAGGGTATCCTTTATATAGTAGTAGATCGTGTCTCTCTTCCTGGACGTGCTGGGAAGTTATTATGGATTATCTCCTAGACGTGGGATCTACCCACGTCCGTAAGCAGTTGAGATGTTGTTGACCCGGTCTTCACCACGTTCAGCCTGCTATTCTGTCCAGAAACCATTCTGGTCAGAACACGGTAGAGTCATACTCCTCTGACTATTCTGTCCGGCGTTTGATCTGGTCAGCACTCGGTGGTCTAGCTCGACTGGTCCGTTTATCTTTATTATTAAACCTTGGGCCTAGCCCAATTACAAATAATCCGACCTAATGGGCCCATATATCATCATAAGTCCCCCCAGATTAGGGTAGACTGCTTTACAGCTGCCCTAGCCTGAAACGGTTCTGCTTCCGTTATTAAAACCACGCGAAACGAGGCCAAGTTGCACCTATCCGTTATCATTAGAACCGTAGACTAAACCATTACGTCGCTTCATTTCATGTCACATAACCCTTTCTCTGTCCACTTTACTCTTATAATTTAAACTTTTGGAAACGCCTCTCTGCAACCGCAAGTAAGTCTTTATCTATTTTATTCTGCACTTCTTTGAAATCGTTGATCTTTGATGAGTTTGAGAGCCAATACAGCTTCTAGTGAATCTGTAGAGAAATTATTTGAATCCCCAGAGAAAATATCCAGAGCCATAGATAGCGAGGAAGTGAGTTCGTCTAATCTCAGATTTTTGCCCTGAACTCCTTAGTAAATTCGATCATCCTTCCTCCTCAATTGATTTAAGGAACACCTCCACTTTTGGAGATAACCCATTGTGTATTCTCGCTTTCCCACCTTCGCCTCCCCGGGATATTTACTCCCACTTCGATCGTGCACCAGTATCCAGAAGATCACACTGCTTTCTTAAACACCTTAAAGAGAGAAATCAATCGATTTGACAAAACCAAAGCAATAATGGCTTGCCATGGTGTTGCCAGCAAAATGACCAAGACTGAGATGGCTAGTTTATTAAAAACCTATAAGATCCGTACTGAGCCTTTCGAAGTTTTTCTTCCTAAGCCGACTGAGTATGCTTACAGTCCTCCGGCCGGTTTCTGCACAGTATACGCTGATCAGCTCCACAGTGGGTTGAGGTTTCCTCTTCCCCCCGGGTGTGTAAAGATAATGAAGTATTATAAGTTAGGAGTTGGTCAGATCCATCCGAATAGCATTAAATTTCTCATAGGTTTCATGATTTGGTGTCGTATGAACACCACTCCTTTCACAGTAACGTTATTCAGGAACTTCTATCAATGCAAATTAACACAAGGTAGTGGGGGGTGGTACCATTTCAGTCGTAGGGCTAGTGCTCCACTCATCCCGATAACTGGCAAAGACAAGACAAAGAAGAAGTGGCAAGAACACTTTTTCTTTGTGAAACACAATTCGGATGCCAGTTTAGGGCGATGGAATACCTCTTCCATGAAAGACAAGTTGGAAGACTTCATCGATGCTACGCTGTCCCAATATCTTGTTAGTAACAAAATCTTTCTCAACCTAGACTTCATAAGTTCGCTACGATAGATCTTTGCTCGGCCTTCAGATCACAGGCCTGTTGGCTACGTGGAGTTTTCCAAGAAACAGTACAGAAAATGTATGTTTGTATTTGCATTACACTTTTACTTTTGATTATAATCTGATTATCCCCTTCTTCTTGTAGTGGCCAACGTAGATGATTTGATCAGCATCGACATTGATGAGGAGGAAGAAACAGAACAAACGATAGACGATTCTGAGCGGACCCTGTCCGTTATTCCAGAAGGTGGTGAACTTCCTGGTCAGCATGAGGATACACAAATAGGCACTAGCTCTGGTACTGCTGTGTAGGAAGAGGTTCCTGCTGCTGATCCCTCTGAGCAGGATACTCTGAACCCCACTAATCCTGTGGACTTGACTGTTGAAGAAAATCTCCCTGGGGGCCAAATTACTGGTTTGGATGCTGTTCCCCTTAGGACTATTTCTCAAAGACAGAAAAAGAGGCATAGGCCCTCTTCTTCTGGCAGTTCTGCCAGTGGCTCCTCTTTCAACTTTGAGTACATGTCTGCTGATGATTTTGCAGATTCCGTAAGTGATCTTTTTCATAAAGTTTTCATATTTTTCCTTATTTTTCTCCTTCTCAGACGCTTTCTTTTATAGTGTTACCGCCTGGGTAAGGCTTTGCACAAAAAGACTTCAAGCATGGCCAAAGACATTTCTGCCCTGCAACACAAAGTGATCCAGCTGGATGAGGCCAATGCTAAGGTAGCCAGTTTGGAAGAGTCTAATCATGAGGCCAGTGCTAAGGTGGCCAGTTTGGAAGAGGCCCGCCTTGCTGATCAGCGAGAGATCGAGAAGCTGAAGTCTGACCTTGCCAAAGCTGAGGCTTTGATATTTACTCAAGAGGAGCAGCTAAATTTAAGAGATCAGCGGTTGGTGAAATTGAATGAGGAGCACCTGCAAAATCTTGCTACTGCAAAGAAGATGAAGGCTGATTTTGACGAAACCCTGAGGCAGATGGAGGAAATCCCTACTCAGAATATCGTCCAGAAGGTTGTTGCTGGGTATAAGTCTTCTCCCCAGACCTATGAGGAAATCCATATCATATTGGCTCCCGTTCTGCGCAGAGGATATACACTTGGTGTTGATGAGGCCAAACCTGCTGACCTGGTGATTAACACTCTGCCTAATCACCGGTTGTATGATAAAAAAGCAGGGGAGATTTTCACGAAGCGATATGATGAATATAAGAGTGGAGAAGACATAATCAGCAAATATGCTAAGAAAAAATCTGCTCAACCTTCGAGAGCTTCTCGCGGCTTCGCAGAGAAACTGCTCACCTTGACTCCTCTACATCTTAACTTATTTTCCTTTGAAAACTTTGAGTTTGATGCCTTTTCAAGCAGCTTTTGATAATAACTATGTATGTAATTTCTTGTCAGTGACATTTTTAATCTCTTAAACCTTGTGAGTTTGTACCTTTTAATTTGAAATTCTCTGTTTCTCTGTTTAGAGATCCCTCTCTGTTTAAAGATCTTTTGTCTTCATATTGCGCTGCAAAGAAGTTAGGATTTGTTGTCCTTAGCTTCTTTAGTTTTACTTTATATGCTGCATGGAACACAGAATTTTCTTGCCCTGCAAGTTTAACAGTTGTTAGGGGTCTTCGCCTCAGAATGCCTTTGCTTACTGCAAACTTGGCAATTTCATTATTTTGGTGGGACTCCTGCCCAGAATACTCTTGCGTTGCAAGTTTGCATTTATATTTTTGAGTGGGTCTTCTGCCCAGACTGCTCTTGCGCTGCAAGTTTGTCATTTATATCTTTAAGTAGGTCTTCTGCCCAGAATGCTCTTGCACTGCAAGTTTGTCATTTATATCTTTGAGTGGGACTTCTGCCCAGAATGACCTTGCTCTGCAAGTTTGGCATTTATATCTTTGAGTGGGACTTCTGCCCAGAATGCCCTTGCTCTGCAAGTTTGGCATTTATATCTTTGAGTGGGACTTCTGCCCAGAATGCCCTTGCTCTGCAAGTTTGGCATTTATGTTTTTTGTACCGCCACGTACTGTTTTTGTTTTCGTGTTTTAATACAATTTCAACGCAAATTAAAACACCATACCACAATCATATAATGAACATAAATCAATATTCAAGGTACCATTATTTAAAAAGTGAAACTACTTTAAGGAAAAAATTTCTCAAATGAACAAACATTCCAACTTCTAGAATGCAGTTTGCTGTGAGGCCTTAGCTAGTTGATAAGATCATTTTCCATGCACTTTGATGATTTTATAAGGACCTTCCCAATTTGGATCTAGCTTACCAGTGGGGCCTTGCTTGCTGGCCTCATTTCGCCTCAAAACTAAATCGCCTTCTTTAAAATACGTACCTTTAACTTTGGAGTTGTAGTATTGAGCAATTCTCTTCCGCTTGTATTTGGCCATTTGTATCAAGGCTATGTCCTTTTGTGCTCTAGCTCATCTTTGAGATGCAACATGTCTACTTCTGAGTTTACGGATGATAATTCGGTTCTGGGGAGACTTGTGTCCAATCTCTGCTTTGGTATTCTCGCCTCGCACCCATATGCTAAGGAGTATGGAGTTTCCTGTGTAGCCGCGTTCGGTGTAGTCCTGTACGCCCATAAGATATTTGGGAGATGATCTAACCAATGAGATCCCTCTTGTTCCAGTCTTTTCTTCAGTCCCTGTTTTATTTGCCTATTTGTTTGCTCCACCTGCCCATTGGCTTGGGGATAAGCCACTGATGTAAAGTGTTGAGAGATTCCAAGATTGGTGCACCAGGCTTGTACTCCTTGATCTTCAAATTGTGTGCCATTATCAGAGATGAGGACTTTGGGGATTCCATATCTGCATAGGATGTTTTTCCACAGGAATTTCTGTATTTGGTTGGCTGTAATGGTGGTTAAGGGTTCAGCTTCCACCCATTTGGTGAAATAATCCACTGCCACCACTAAAAACTTGAACTTTCCCGGTGCTAGGGGTAATGGACCCACCAAGTCTACTCCCCATTGATCAAAAGGCCACGGAGACACAATCGGTATCATTTCCTGTGCAGGATTGTGCGATAAGTTACTATGCACCTGGCATGTTCGGCAAGTTCTGACCAGAGTCTCTGCGTCTTCTTGCATGGCTGGCCAGTAATATCCATATAGCCTACATTTCCTGGCTAGAGCTCTTGCCCCCAAATGGTTTCCACAAATTCCGAGATGGATCTCTTTTAATACATAATCTCCCTCATCTGGAGTAACTCATTTCAACCAAGGTGCTGTATAGGACTTTCTGTATAGAACGTCATTGAACAGAGCATACCTGGCCGAGAGTCTTATCAATTTCCTGGCGCATACTTTATCCTCAGGTAGTCTTCCATCTCTCAAGTACATGACAATTGGATCCATCCAAGTTTCTGCCTGTGTTATTGGTTGTACCTCTATCATATCACAACTCTTCTGCTTCAATTGCTCGACCAACACCTTTTTATTGGACAAAAAGTTCGATCCTAGCTTTGACAAAGCATCTGCTCGGGTGTTTTGGGCTCGAGTTATCTGTTCCACCTCTATCATCAAGAAATTTTGCGACTTCCTCTCGTACTCGCGATACTTTTCATAGGACCTTCTTTCGCTTCATACTCTCCTTTGATGTGATTTGTTACCAATTGTGAGTCTGTGTAGACTTTTAAATTCTGCACACCCAACTTATGTGCCAGGTTTAGTCCAGTTATCAAAGCTTCATACTCGCCTCATTGTTAGTCGCTTGAAAGTCAAAATGAAGGGCGTGTGGGAATTCTTCACCTTTTGGACTAATGAGTAGGAGTCCCGCTCCCTGCTCCTCTTTGTTGGAGGCTCCGTCGACATAAAGCCGCCACTTGCTCGTAATTATTCTTTTCACCTTGTTCTTCTCAGCCTCTTGCTCTATAGCCAAAGCTTTCTCTTCTGCCAAGAAATCGGCTAATGCTTGAGCTTTAATTGTTGTTCTAGGTTTGTACTCAATATCGAATCCTGCCAATTCAACTACCCACTTGGCCAGTCTCCCAGACTTGTCTGGTTTTTCCAGGATCTGCTTCAAAGGTTGATTTGTTAACACAATCACCGGATGACTTTGGAAATGGGCCTCAATTTCCTTGTGGCGTGCACTAGGGGCTAAGACCAATTTCTCCACCTCATAATATCTAACCTCGGGCCCTTGTAGGGCTTTGCTTACAAAATATACTGGTCTTTGTATCATGCCATGTTGCTTTACCAACACAGCACTTACGGCTTCATTGCAAAACGACAAATATAGAGCATGATCTCTCACTTCCCCGTGGAGGGTTAGAGTTGGTAAATGACTAATGTGATCTTTTAACTCCTGAAAAGCCTGTTTACATTCTTCATTCCACTCAAAAGGACTGGCCTTCCTAAGGATTTTGAAGAATGGCAATGATTTTTGTGCAGATCTCGACAAGAATCTGTTTAGAGCTGCTAATCTTCCTGTTAATCGCTGAACTTCTTTGATATTTTTCGGTTCGAGCATGGTCTTCAAAGCTTCCAATTTATCGATTGGCCCTAATGCCTTCTTTGGATATCATGTAACCCGAGAATTTGCCTCGACCTTACTCCAAAAGTACACTTTTTGGGTTCAATTTCATTCTGTTTGTCTCAAGACTTGGCAAACCTCTGCTACATCTTTCAAATATTGGTCAAGAGTCCTGCTCTTGATCAATAAATCATCCACGTATACTTCCATAGATTTTCCAATTTGTTGTTTGAAAATGGTATTGATCGCTTTTTGATAAGTAGCCCTGCGTTTTTAATCCAAAAGGCATACACACATAGTAGTAGGAACCAAATTCGAGAATAAAGGCGCTTTTACAAAGATCTATTGGGTCCATCATAATCTGATGATATCCCTTATAAGCATCTAGGAAAGCAAAAATTTCATAACCAACTGTAGAGTCTACTAGCCTGTCAATTCTAGGGGAAGTGTAACTATCCTTAGGACAAGCTTTGTTTAAATCGGTGAAGTCCACGCACATTCTCCAACTGCCATCTGGTTTCTTGACTAACACTGGGTTTGCTAGCCATTCTGGATAGATAACTTCTTTAATCATGTTGGCCTGCAACAGTTTTTCCACTTCTTGCTGGACAGCCTGTATCCTCTCCGGAGCAAATGATCTCTTCTTTTGTTTCACTGGTTTCCTGGTTGGGTCTATGTTGAGTTTATGGACTGCCAATTCTGTTGATAATCCAGGCATATCGCTTGCCTTCCATGCAAACACATCTTGATAATCTTTCAAAGTGCTGATCAACATTTGCTTCTGTTCAGCCGGTATCCAAGATCCTATGCTGACCGTGGATTCAGGGTCTATTTCATTTAACATTATTGATTCCACTGGATCGTTTGACAGCCAACTTTTTTCTTCATCTGGAACCAAGTCTTCTATTGTCACTTGCTGCACCTTCATTTTTCCACTGATTGTGGCTGTGTAGCAATTTTTTGCAACATCTACGTCCCCTTTAACAGTAGCTTCTCCATCGAAAGTTGGGAATTTCATGCTGTTGTGTGCGGGCGACACCACTGCCCTCAGATCAATTAGTGCTGGCCTTCCAAGAATCACATTATAGGTAGATGGAGCCTTTACCACCACATAATTCACCATCAGAGTCCTGCTCTATTGTCCCTGGCCAAAAGTTGTCATCAATTTTAACATACCCACAGGATGTATGGGCGGTCCGGTGAATCCGAAAAGAGAGTTGATACAGGAGTCAACTCCGAATCCGAAAGTTTCATCGCTTGGAATGCATTATGGTATAGCACGTTTACTGCACTGCCTGTGTCTACGCAGATCCTTCTGACCAGATTTTTCTAAATAACCGCTTCTATTACCAATCCTTCGTTACTTACGATGGCTGGTAAGGCATCCCTAGGACCGTACTGAACGGTTCCCATAACCTTTTGCTTTTTCGCTTCCCCTTGTTTTCCTGCACTGCCCCTTTTATCTTCCTGAGCAGCCTTGCTACTTTCTCCTGGTCCGCCCACAATGGTATTCACAGTATTAATTGGGGCATTTTCTCTATGCCCATCTCACATTATGCGAGACGGATCTCTGTGTCTCCTCTGGTTGTACTTGTCATGACTGTTATTATGTTTTTTGAACTCTCTCCTGCCTCTGGGATTATCTCCCTGCGCTCGATCGATGCATTCATCGATTTTTCCCTCCATTGCTGCTGCGTCGATATCTCTGATCAGATCCCTGCACTGTTCAGAGTCATGTCCAATGTCTTTATGGTATTTGCACCACCTAGTGTGGTCTCTTTTCTCCCTTGGACCCCTCAACGGAGGAGGAGTCTTAGCAATTCCTTTCTTCTCCATAACTGCCAGCACTTGGTCACGAGATCTGTTCAGAGGAATAAGATCTCTATCTTGCAAAGCACCTTTTTTCCCTAATCTATCAGAGATAGGAGCGGTTACCCTATCCCAAACAGATTTCCTTTTCTTGTCATTCCTATCTTCAGTTTTCCCTTTCTTAACATCCCTATGGGATTCTTCTCTCTTGGCTCTATTGGCCTCTTCTCCCTGGCAATGTCTGTATGCTATTTCCAGACATTCTTCCATCGTTTTTGGATCCTTGCTGCTCAGCTTTGCATGTAACCGCCCTACTCTAAGTCCTGCTATGAAAGACGCTACCAGAAATTTATCATTCAGATCTGCTATTTGGGATGATTCTCCATTAAACCTCTTGATGAACTGCAAAACCGTTTCATCGCTCTTTTGCCCGACCGTTAGCAGATACGTCCGATTTCGCTGAAAAGGTCACGCTGCAATGAATGCATGCATAAACTTTCTGGTCAGGGTTGGAAAATCCGGTATAGATCTGGGGTTCAACTTGTTGAACCAATCTCTTGCTTTCCCCGTTAGAAGAGTTGCAAATGCCCTGCATTTCATCTCTTCTGGAGCATTATACAGATTCATATGTTGAATGTACTGATGCATATGGTCATACGGATCCTTGGTTCCATCATATGCTTGGATCTTTGGGATTTTAAATCCTGGAGGACATGGAAACGCATCAATGTCTTCAGTAAACGGAGACACCAGCCTAAATTCATCTGGCTTAGGTTTCAGCATGGCGTCCAATTCTGCCTTGGCGTTATCACCACCTGGGTGAGTAACCACCACTTTAATGCTAGATTCTCGCTTCACCTTCTCTTTTTAGCGCTTTGAAGCGGTGTAGTTGCTTCAGAAATGTCGTTATCCTGATTCCTTGCTTTCAGAACTGCCTCAAAAATGACTTTAATTTCTTCTCCTTTGAGATTTGCCAGATTTTCTACCAACATCTGTTTGATTGCATCTGGGTTGCTTGTCTGTCCCTCTTCCATCACTTTCTTTCCAGTGTCTTGAACATTTTGATCTGGACTATTATTTCCAGCTTGATTTTTTTCTTTCTCTTGTTGATTTTGTTGTTTCTTCGAATTGCCTTGATTTCGTGCCATTTTTTTTGTATCAATCACTCACTAACTAGAAACGGCCCTCCTTCTAGCGCCAAATGATGCAGTATGAATGTTATAAACGGGTAATCGGGTAATTCTAATTAGGAAAATAATACAAAAACACGAATATTTGGGTATAATTAGGACTGAACTCATGAGTGAGCTGCCTACGTATCCAATTTAGGTAATAAACTGGAATCAAGTCCCCCTCGTAGTTCAGGGTATCCTTTATATAGTAGTAGATCGTGTCTCTCTTCCTGGACGTGCTGGGAAGTTATTATGGATTATCTCCTAGACGTGGGATCTACCCACGTCCGTAAGCAGTTGAGATGTTGTTGACCCGGTCTTCACCACGTTCAGCCTGCTATTCTGTCCAGAAACCATTCTGGTCAGAACACGGTGGAGTCCTACTCCTCTGACTATTCTGTCCGGCGTCTTGATCTGGTCAGCACTCGGTGGTCTAGCTCGACTGGTCCGTTTATCTTTATTATTAAACCTTGGGCCTGGCCCAATTACAAATAATCCGACCCAATGGGCCCATATATCATCAACCACCATCAACCACCTCCAACCACCATTTCCGGCCACCACCTTAATTATAATAACACAACCCAAATCTTGAATCACTGTCCATCACAAATCCATCTTGAAGAAAGTCTCATCATCATAGCAACGACTCTGTGAGGAATCCAAATGAGCGATTAATTGTCAAAGAGCAAGTTTCCGGTGCTATTGCTTCATTTCCTGTTTTCTTTTGGTTTTTTGTTTTTTTTTTCCTCTCAGAAAATACTGCCTCTCGACTTGACATAACTACTAAATCACTTAAGTCTGCTCATATGCTTGATACTTAGGATTTATGCATCAGCTTTGAAGAAACTATTTAATTCCAACATCATGAAAAATAAAATAGGTTTCAGCAGCCTTGTAACTCTAATCTGTTTGTGTAGCTTTTACAAACTCGTGTTAAAATGTTTGTTTGATCTGTCTCGATCAAGATTGATGTGGAGTTATGTTCACTCTTTGTTGTGTGAAATAAATTGTGAAAAGATCTACTGATCATTTACACCCGTTTTTTTTCTTTCTCTTTCACATTGTAGATCTTTGGACCATTAAATAATTCAGGGATTTTCAGTGATATACCACCAATTTCTGGAACAATTTGTGAGCATACCATCCAAGGCAAAAAAAAAAAACAATTTTGGTTTGCGATTTTCTCTCATTTTTTTTCACAAATGTGCACGATCTTAAGGTCCTCAAATCCCCTATTGGGTTCCCCTTTCCAATTAGGGTTTAGTTTGGTTTCAAAAACACCTAAAACGCGAAAATGGAAGTGGTATTTCGACAAGAGAATGGTATGCCTGAAATTGCCTTGTCTCAATAGTGGTATTTTGACAAAGGTCCCCCATTATTCATACATCTTAAGAATTTAAATATCCAAAGCATGCAACTGTTGAACGATACCATCTCAAAACTCACTGTGAATAAATTCCGGCAGGTTAAAGTCTATGGAGATGACCACAGTGAAGGATTTTACTCATGAACGAGAAAGAAACATCGAAGTAATCCGAAATATAAGGTAATTTTTAATTGTTAAAATTATATCATTAATTTTCTAATATTACTATTTCCAATATGCATATAAATTTTTTTTAAAAACCCATTTTTTCTCTTAAGAGATGTTTGGATTTTCAGATATAACATAAAACAAATGCTTTTTATATCCATGTTTCAATTCGAGCAACCCTCTTAAGACAACGGTGTTTGATTCAATTGCTATCAGATTGCTTTCAAATCGACACATTGGCTTATCACTTATCCGTATTGAAGCCTCTTTTTCCACATGGACTGAACATGATTTTGTTGGTAATTTAAGTGTTACCATGTTCATTTATGTAATCGGGGTTTGGTACAAAGATGGGTGAACTCGGAATACTATATTATGAGTTTGGAGGTGCGGAGTGCACACTCGTATAAGTATTTGCGAGTTTACGGATATAAATGATCGGTTAGAGTTCGGAAAACCACTTAAAGGACGCAAAATCTGTTTTGGGAAAAACAGAGGACAGGCGTCGCGGTCGTCACCACAGCGCCACTGTCAGTCGACTCAAGGCAAAAAGTTGATCGAGTTTCACGACTTTACGGTTCACACAGCGCCCCTCGTGACTCTTTTTTCTGCGAATTGTTGTGTCCTTTCAATGGTTTTCAACTGATTTTTCCATATATGTAATATCCCGATTTTTGGATAAAGGGCATTTCGGTCTTTTGGTAAATCGGAATATTATGTTCTTTTGTTTTAAAGGGGTTTTATAAAAGAAAAAGGGATAATTAAAGGACTTAAATAATAATTAGAGATAATTGGGATTTATAAAAAGGGATATAATCCTAATTATTAACCTAGTTGTTATTTTGTCAAAAAAAAAAGGAACAGCCGCATTTTTTTGAGGAGAGCCGCAAGTTAAAAAAAAAAAAGAGAGAGGAAGAACTTTCAATCCCCAGGCTTAATCCGTTGATCTTTTGGACAGACATCTCAAGGGAAAAAGAATCACCGCGACAAGAGGATCGTTTGGATATCAACCATCCCTAGAACCGTTAACGTAAGTTTCTTCATCGTTTTAATTTAGGATCGTTCTTCATGGTTTAACAGCCGTTTTTGGGGTCTAAGCTTCGTAGTGACCGGTTTTGGGTTTGATCGTTTTAGGTTTGAGGTTAAAGGTTTAACTTTTTTCAAAGATTTGGTTGCGTGGATCGTTGTAGCTCGCAAAATCAAGGTAACGTGGCTTCTCATCGTATGATTAAGTTCTTGTAGGGTCGTAGGGCAATGTGTATGGTTTTCCTGCGTTTTATAACCTGTTTATGTGGAGTTTTGGGATGCATATGGTTGGAGATCGCAGCAAACAGGTTGCAGATTTTCTGGGTTAAAACCCAGTGGACGGGCGTCCAGACTTCTGGACGGGCGTCCGGTTCCTCTGCAGCTTGAACGGGCGTTTGATACTTGGGACGGGCGTCGTGAGGGTCGATTTGATACGAGATGTGATGGTTTGAGGTGGACGGCGTTCGTCACCTGGGGACGGGCGTCCAATCCTTTTGGACGGGCGTTTGGTCTGTGTCTCTAGTTTTCTATTGTCTTGTGATGTCAGCTTGCTTCTCAGGCTTTATAACATGATTTTTACTGCTTAACCTTACGTGACAAAGCTCTGAACTAGCTTCTGGTGCGTTTAGTTCCGGCACCACATGGATTCCCTAAAAAGATGAAGTGTGGGACCACTGGAAGCTTCGGATTTGCCTTGTGCTTCGATGAACTAGGGTTTATCGATGTCTGTGTAATTGTTAGGCCTTGTCCGTGTCTAGTGGTCTAAGTAAGAGAGTAGGAGATGTGAGGGGGCTTACTTGAAAACACTTAGGTGGTTAGTTAAACATCTAATCAAACGTATGTGTTAGATTAAAAGCTTAAACATCATGCAATGCTTGGTAAGGCATAGTACAATATCGCGATGTGTCCTCCCGACCGCACAAAGTAGATCGTACTCCACGCCGGTCAATCGATTGGCCGACAAAGCGTTTGGTGCACTCTGCGGTCATCACACTATCGGGGACTCGAGATATTCCGGGGCTACTGTGAGCGAGTCTCTAAGTAGGTTGCACCCAGTTGTCCTAGTACATCCTATTACTAGGCGTAGTGCCCTTGTTATTCATGATGTAACAAACTTGAGCTAAGATAGATACCCTTGGAACCTCATGTTATGCAATGAACATAATATGATAGTTAGCTAGGGCTAATAACGGAAAATGAATTAATAAAAGACGGTATTGCTTTTATTTCTTTATGAGGGCATAGTTATACGATCTTCTACACGTTGCTAAGTACTTTTGTACTTACCCCGTTACGTTGTCTTTGTCTTCCCTTTCCCCAAAGAAGATGAACAGGTGGTTACCGCTGATGAGTTCTTTGATGACGAGGACGTTTGAGTTGGAGTTTGAAGACTTAGATCGTTTAGATGTTTTCTTTTCATAAACAGTTGTTTCCAGTTTTGAACAATGTTGTTCTTTCTTTTGGTTTAATTACCTTTGAGATCTTTTGGATTGAATTCTGGATGTTTAGATCTTTTATTGGATTTAGTTTTCTTCACAGCATTGATTACCGTATGTTTCGATCGTTTGGTTTTCCCGAGTCGTTGAGTTGTTTTATCTTCCGCGTCGTTTGGTTTCTGATGTATGACGTAAGGCTTGCATGTATTATTGAGTTTTATTCGATAATATATGTGCCGAGCGCTCTTTCCGGATAAGGACTCGTGTCCGGAATGGGCGCGTTACGCTTGGTATCAGAGAGAAAGGTTTTCCTTGCTGTGTAGGACTTGATTTTCTTTAAGATAAGGTTAGAGCTTTAGTAACCCCTCTCTTTCTTGGCTACAGGATGGTGCTTACTAGAGGAGGAGCTAGTTCGTATAACGCCGAGGCGGGATAATACCCAGCACGAGTAACGCAGAGACGGATTTTACCGAGGTTGTGGTTCCGAGAAGGAGGAGGAGTGGACCACCCTACTCGATTCCTCCGGTCACTCAAGTGAACAACCCTACCATGGTAGAAATCAAGGACCAAGTAATTCATTTAGAGGTCGAGTGGAACAAACAGTCCTTCAAGGTTTAGCACCCGCGTGCAGCTTTCTACATCACCTCAAGGACCACCACTTGGACCGGATTGGGACTTTCTAACCCACCGCCGATCGGTTCTTCGATTATCCACAGTATCCATGTTTCCGCTCTACACCGTTGAGTTTCACTCCTCATCCGGCGATTCGACCTCCACCACCACCTAGATCGAGAGTTCTTTCAGAGCACCCGACTACACCCACCAGCAGCAGAGTTATCGAATGCCCCACCGATGTACAAAGAGTTAGCCACAGACCAAGATTTGGGGTTATGATAGACCAATAGACCGGTATGAGAAGGTGAAAAGCCACAGTACCCGAGTTTTTCGGTAATGTTGAGCCGCCAGCAGCAGACTTGTGGCTTCGCTGTTTTGAAAAGGCATGCGAAAAACATGAGGGCCCCGGAATCTGAATGGGCTCGGTTGGCGATGATCTTTATTGGCGTGTAATGCAGAGAGTTGGATGGAGTCTTATGAGCAAGCTAACCCTAGAATCACAGATTGGGCGGTATTCAAGGAGTTGTTCTATCAGGAATACTTCCCTAGAACGGCACAAAATGCAAAGGCCAACGAGTTTCTGAGTTTAAAACAGGGAAGAAATACTACAGTGACACAGTACTCGCAGAAATTCCATGAGCTGGGCAGATTCTACCCCGAGATTATGAAGAGTGAAGAAAAGAAGATAGACAAGTTTATGGAAGGGTTGTCACATGAGGTGGCAAAAGGTATGCTTGGAGATAGACCGACGAGTATGGCAAGCGTCATGGATAGAGCATTGACAGCGGAAAGGTTTGCCAACAGGCCGACAGTGGTAGTTGGGGACAAGAGGCCATTCTCCAAGTTTCAAGGAGGTAATAGAGGGGCGCCACAGCAGAATGTAAAGAAGACAGGGAATTCAGCGATGAAGAGTTCGACAAGTGGAACGCCACCGGTTTGTGCTAAGTGTAACAAGGCACATACAGGAGATTGCATGGCTGGTAGCTTGAATTGTTTCCACTGCGGGGAAGCGGGACACTACTCGAGGGCGTGTCCTAAGAAGCTATCACAGGCAATCAGCAGAGGCGAAGTAACCAAAGGGAAGTCGTCCTACAGTGTAGCGATTTCGTGTTTTTGCAACAGTATGGAGCCAGGAGTTAGATGACTTTGTGGTGACAGTACTTTTTCAAGAGTTTGTGTTTCTTATAAATATTTAATATGATATAGCGCGCATATGATATTACATATTTATACGTAAATTGATTCACTTTTAGGTACCATAATCATAGATAATCTAGCGCTTTCAACTGCTTTTGATACCGGAGCTTCAGAACTTTTGTTTCTTCAAACATAGTCAAGAAGTTAAACCTACCGCTTAAGGAGTTGGAGAGACCCTTGAGTATATCCACCCCTTTGGGCCGAGTCACCAGATGTGCTCAAGTCACACCTCTCGATCGACATTAGAGTTGGGACTTACAAGTGCCAAATGCCCTCAGACGGTGTTGGATTTCTCGGACTTTGATGTTATCCTAGGTATGGACTGGTTGTCTAAGAACCATGTCTATTTGGATTGCAAAGGCAAGAGAGTAATCTTTAAAGTTCCAGGAAAATCAGCTAAGACTTTTCAGGGTACCGTATACAAGCCTAGCAAGAAACAACATCCGATCATCTCAGCAGTTAAAGCCTTAAAAGCCTTGAGGCAGGGTTGCCAAGGTTTTGTGGTGTACGCGCTAGATAAGGAAAAGCTCAAGCCCGAGTTAGGGGAGACTCGTGTAGTTAAGGACTTTCCTGAAGTTTTCCCGGAAGATTTGCCAGGACACATGCCTGATAGGGCCATAGAGTTTGAGATCGAGTTGATCGCAGGAGCATCACCAGATGGCTAAAGCGCCATACTGAGATGGCACCACCGAGTTGAAAGAGTTGAAGATTCAAACTAAGATATGTTAGAGAAAACATCATCCACCCAAGTACATCACCGTGGGAGCACCGGTTTTGTTTGTAAAGAAGAAAGATGGGAGTATGCGCTTGTGCATCGATTACATGAGAGTTGAATAAACGGCGATCAAGAATAAGTACCCTTTACCAAGGATTGATGATCCATTCGACCCGATTCTGCGGGTAAGAAGGTGTTCTCTAAGATTGATCTTAGGTCCGTTTATCATCGATTGAAGATCAAGGTGTCGGATGTACCTAAGATAATTTCTTCAAGATGCAGGTATGGACATTATGAGTTTTTGGTCATGCCATTTGGACTCACTAATGCTCCATCAAAGTTCATGGACCTAATGCAAAGAGTTTTCATGCCTTATCTCGACAAGTTTGTGATAGTCTTCATAGACGATATCTTGGTATACTCTAAGGATGAGGAAGAGCATGAAAAACATCTAAGGATAGTTCTACAGACCCTAAAAGAGAACAAGCTGTATGCTAAGTTTTCCAAGTGTGAGTTTTGGTTGGATCAAGTCAGTTTTCTTGGGCATATAGTTTCTGGAGAAGGTATTAAAGTGGATCCAAAGAAAGATAGAAGTTTGTCTCTAAGTGGCCTGACCGACATCATGAATGAGATAAGAAGTTTCTTGGAGTCCGGCGGTATTATTACCGGAAGTTTGTAAAGGATTTCTCGAAGATAGCTACACCTCTTACGAGACTTACTCAGAAGAACGTCAAGTATGAGTGGACTGATGAATGTGAGGAAGCCTTTCAGACTTTGAAAGAAAAGTTGACCACAGCCCCTGTGTTGGCGTTACCGGAGGTTTTTGATAATTATGATGTTTATACAGATGCCTCGGGTCAAGGTTTGGGTTGTGTTTTGATGCAGTCAGGGAAGGTGATTGCTTATGCATCTAGGCAGCTAAAGGTGCATGAGAAGAATTACCCTACACACGACTTGGAGTTGGCAGCAGTGGTGTTTGCTCTGAAGCTTTGGAGGCACTATTTGTATGGTGTCAAGACAAGGATCTTCACGGATCATAAGAGCCTTAGGTTCTTCTTTACTCGTGAGAATCTGAACATGAGACAAAGAAGATGGTTAGAGTTTGTGAAAGACTACGACTTGGACATTCAATACCACCCGGTAAGGCGAATGTCGTGGCGGCGACTTAGCCGGAGAGCGGTTAATGCTATCACCACCTTACAAGAAGTTGTGGATCAGTTGGATAGAATGCAGATTGAAGTGGTTGAGCAGAAGGATGAAGACCAGTTTATGGCGCCATTGATGGCGAGGTCAGATCTGCTAGATGAAATACGGTTTAAACAAGATAAGGACCCAGTGATGGTTAATTTGAAGCGAGTGGCTCGAGAAAAGCCTACAGTGGGTTATCAGTTGGACAAGAGTGGTTATCTTTGGTATGGAGACCGTTTGTGTGTACCAGATGTGGATGGTCTAAGAGAGAAGGTTATGGATGAGGCTCACAAGATTGCTTTTGCGGTTCACCCCGGAGCCACTAAGATGTATAGAGATCTCAAGGAAAAATACTGGTGGCCTGGTATGAAGTTAGGGATCGCAGAGTTCGTGGCGAGATGCGATACATGTCAGAGGGTGAAAGCAGAACATAAGAGGCCAGGAGGTTTGCTGAAACCTTTGGAGTTACCGGAATGGAAATGGGAGAATATCACGATGGATTTCATCACCGGTTTGCCTAAGACGAAGGGCGGTCATGACATGATTTGGGTGATTGTGGATAGACTTACCAAATCAGCCCATTTCTTGCCGTGTAAGGTAGACATGCCTATAAAGAAGTTCGCTACTATGTACATCGACAATATAGTGAAGCTTCATGGTGTGCCTTTATCTATTGTATCCGACAGGGATAGTAGATTCATCAGTCGCTTTTGGAAAGGTCTCAGCTTTTGGACGAAGACTCCATTTGAGTACAGCGTTTCATCCTCAGACGGATGGGCAGTCCGAGAGAACGATTCAGACCCTTGAAGATATGCTTAGAGCTTGTGTTTTGGATGCCGGAGGTTCATGGATAGATTACCTCAACTTGGCGGAGTTTGCTTACAATAACAGTTACCACGCAAGTTTGGGAATGCCACCTTTTGAGGCCTTGTATGGTAGGAAGTGTAGGACTCCACTTTATTGGGATGAAGTAGGAGAGAAACACATCACAGGGCCGGAGATGGTTCAGCAAGCCAAGGAGAAGATCGAGTTGATAAGGAAGAATCTGAAAGCCGCACAAGATCGCCAAAAGAGTTGGGCCAATGTTAGAAGGAGACCGCTAGAGTTCGAAGTTGGGGATAGAGTTTACCTTCGAGCGTCTCCAATGAAGGGTGTCAAGAGGTTTGGTCAGAAAGGAAAGCTAAGTCCAAGATACGTAGGACCTTTTGATATCATCGAAAGAGTTGGGAAGTTGGCTTATAGACTACGGTTGCCAGAATCGATGTCTAGAGTCCACAATGTCTTCCACGTATCAATGCTTAAAAAGTGTTTATCAAAAGTGGATGTGGAATCTGAGATTGATCCGGAAGTGTTACAAGACAACCTATCATACGTGGAAAAGCCGATCAAGATTCTGGATAGAAAGGAAAGGATGATCAAGAGGCGAATGATTCCGTTAGTGTTAGTGCAATGGAGCAACCATGCACCGACGGAAGCCACTTGGGAAGTGGAAGCGGATATGTTGGACGAGTTCCCAGAGTTCCCTCATCTTCCAGGTACGTTCTAGTTTCGAGGACTAAACTCCTCTTAAGGGAGGAATGTAATATCCCGATTTTTGGATAAAGGGCATTTCGGTCTTTTGATAAATCGGAATATTATGTTCTTTTGTTTTAAAGGGGCTTTATAAAAGAAAAAGGGATAATTAAAGGACTTAAATAATAATTAGAGATAATTGGGATTTATAAAAAGGGATATAATCCTAATTATTAACCTAGTTGTTATTTTGTCAAAAAAAAAAGAATAGCCGCATTTTTTTGAGGAGAGCATAAGTTAAAAAAAAAGAGAGAGGAAGAACTTTCAATCCCCAGGCTTAATCCGTTGATCTTTTGGACAGACATCTCAAGGGAAAAAGAATCACTGCGACAAGAGGATCGTTTGGATATCAACCATCCCTAGAACCGTTAACGTAAGTTTCTTCATCGTTTTAATTTAGGATCGTTCTTCATGGTTTAACAGCGTTTTCGGGTCTAAGCTTCGTAGTGACCAGTTTTTGGGTTTGATCGTTTTAGGTTTGAGGTTAAAGGTTTAACTTTTTCAAAGATTTGGTTGCGTGGATCGTTGTAGCTCGCAAAATCAAGGTAACGTGGCTTCTCATCGTATGATTAAGTTCTTGTAGGTCGTAGGGCAATGTGTATGGTTTTCCCGTTTTATAACTTTGTTTATGTGGAGTTTTGGGATGCATATGGTTGGAGATCGCAGCAAGCAGTTGCAGATTTTCCGGTTAAAACCCGGTGGGCGGGCGTCCGGACTTACGGGCGGGCGTCCGGTTCCTCTCGCAGCTTGAACGGGCGTTTGATACTTGGGACGGGCGTTCGAGGGTCGATTTGATACGAGATGTGATGGTTTGAGGTGGGCGGGCGTTCAGCCTGGGGACGGGCGTCCCAACTTTTTGACGGGCGTTTGGTCTGTGGTCTCTAGTTTTCTATTGTCTTGTGATGTCGACTTGCTTCTCGTGGCTTTATAACATGATTTTTACTGCTTAACCTTACGTGACAAAGCTCTGAACTAGCTTCTGGTGCGTTTAGTTCCGGCACCACATGGATTCCCTAAAAAGATGAAGTGTGGGACCACTGGAAGCTTCGGATTTGCCTTGTGCTTCGATGAACTAGGGTTTATCGATGTCTGTGTAATTGTTAGGCCTTGTCCGTGTCTAGTGGTCTAAGTAAGAGAGTAGGAGATGTGAGGGGGCTTACTTGAAAACACTTAGGTGGTTAGTTAAACATCTAATCAAACGTATGTGTTAGATTAAAAGCTTAAACATCATGCAATGCTTGGTAAGGCATAGTACAATATCGCGATGTGTCCTCTGACCAGACAAAGTAGACTGTACCCACGCCGGTCAATCGATTGGCCAGACAAAGCGTTTGGTGCACTCTGCCGGTCATCACACTATCGGGACTCAGATATTCCCGGGGCTACTAGAGCGAGTCTCTAAGTAGGTTGCACCCAGTTGTCCTAGTACATCCTATTACTAGGCGTAGTGCCCTTGTTATTCATGATGTAACAAACTTGAGCTAAGATAGATACCCTTGGAACCTCATGTTATGCAATGAACATAATATGATAGTTAGCTAGGGCTAATAACGGAAAATGAATTAATAAAAGACGGTATTGCTTTTATTTCTTTATGAGGGCATAGTTATATTTATCTTCTACACGCTGCTAAGTACTTTTGTACTTACCCGTTACGTTGTCTTTGTCTTCCCTTTCCCCAAAGAAGATGAACAGTGGTTACCACCATGATGAGTTCTTTGATGACGAGGACGTTTGAGTTGGAGTTTGAAGACTTAGATCGTTTAGATGTTTTCTTTTCATAAACAGTTTGTTTCAATTTTGAACAATGTTGTTCTTTCTTTTGGTTTAATTACCTTTGAGATCTTTTGGATTGAATTCTGGATGTTTAGATCTTTTATTGGATTTAGTTTTCTTCACAGCATTGATTACCGTATGTTTCGATCGTTTGGTTTTTCCCGAGTCGTTGAGTTGTTTTATCTTCCGCGTCGTTTGGTTTCTGATGTATGACGTAAGGCTTGCATGTATTATTGAGTTTTATTCGATAATATATGTGCCGAGCGCTCTTTCCGGATAAGGACTCGGTGTCCGGGAATGGGGCGTTACAATATAATACCTTTCCAAAAGGTGTCTATATGAAAAGAACGGTTTTCTACTAATATATAAGATCATTTTGAATGCAAAGAATGTGAGATTTCAATTGCTTCATCATCTTTGAGTGTCAAACAAACTTCAACAAAACTCCTTGAGTATTCTTCTCTTTTGGCGCCAGAAAGCGAAGGGAAACGTAGTCTTATCTCACAAAAGTATTTGTGTAACCCGAAGCATCTTATAAGGGTCAAATAACTTTTGTAGGAAAGTGTTCGTCAAGGGAACAACAATGTCAAAACAAAAACGCAGGAAACCGCAGAAAAACGCAAAAAACGTATGCTTGATATAACGTAGAATCGTGATAAACACTTTCCTACAAAAGTTATTTGACCCTTATAAGATGCCTCGGGTTACACAAATACTTTTGTGAGATAAGACTACGTTTCCCTTCACTTTTTGGCACCAAAAGAGAAGAATACTTAAGGAGTTTTGTAGAAGTAGTTTGACTCTCAAAGATGAAGAAGAACTTGAATGATTTCATTCTATGCTCTCAAAAATGATCAAGTTAGTTGGTTAAAAAACGTTCTAACATATAGACACATTTTTGGAAAGTTGTTATATGGAAGAAACTGTCGAAAACACTGAAAAGACACACCAATTCACAAAATCGAGTCACAGGCGGGCGCCTGTGGCTGGCCTGTGAACACTAGAAATCCGAAATAGAACCTGTCCAAAATTCCTCTTGAAAAAACTTCACAGGCTGGCGCCTGTGGCTGGCCTGTGACACAGTTTTTCCAAGAACGAATTTTCGTGTCTTTTAAGTAGCTTTTCGAACTCTACTTGATCATTTACATCCGTAAACTAGTAAACACTTATATGAGCGTGCGCTCCGCACCTCCAAACCCACAATAGAGTGTTTCGAGTTCACCCATCTTTGTACCAATCCCTTAATTACACAAATGGACATGGTTATACTTAAATCACCAACAATCCTCCCCCATTTAAGTGTAATCCTTGGTTTAGCTGAAGATCAGTCAAAACATAACAACTCATGCATCAATGATAATGTCACGAACATTGAATTACCACCTAGTAATATTACTGTGGAAATATTACGTTACATTAGTGTAACATATTAATTGTGAGACATATTAATTGTAAGACATATTAATTGTATTGAATAAACAATTAATATGTCATAAAGTCATAAAGTAACTCTATTTTGTCTTATTAGGTAATAGACAACTCTAGCAATTAATACTAGCCGACTCTAGTAATTAATTGCTCTCTCCTAGCTTATACTCTACTAGGACCTTTCTCACTTACTTGTACCAATTTATACTCACTCTTTTATGATGAATAAACTAAGTTGAAGTTTACTCAAGTATTATTTACTTTCTCAAACTCTCTTCATGGTATCGGAGCGTTAAACTCCTCGAATCATTGCAAACTCTCGCACCTCTTTGAATCCGAATGTCTTCATTATCCGAAGCCTCCTCACCTCGGTTGAGTCCCACCGCCTCAGCAGATCGGATCACCGACACTTCATCTTACACTAATCATAGACTTGATGGCAACAACTACTTGCTGTGGTCAAGGTCTATGAAAATGTACATCTCTGGACAAGGTAAGATGGGATACCTGTCCGGCTCTAAACCTGCCCCTGCTGAAGATGACCCAGGATTTGAAGCATGGGATACTACTAATAATCAAGTCATGACCATTCTCACAAGATCAATGACAAAAGAGATTAGTGAGAACTTTATGATGTATGATACTGCAAAGGAGATCTGGGATAATTCCAGGGATCTTTACTCCAAGAAAGACAATACATCAGAGGTCTATGAGCTTGAAGCTCAAATTCAAAACTGCAGACAAGGAGATATGTCTGTGACTCAATATTTCAACCAACTATCTAAGGCATGGCAACACCTAGATATGTTGGAAACTCACTCCTGGAATGATGTCAAGGATGCTGCTCTGTATAAAGACATCATAGAAAAGAAGAGAGTATTCAAGTTCCTCACTGGACTGAATCCTACTCTTGATAATGTTAGAGGTAGAATTCTGGCTACTAAACCTCTCCCAAATCTCAAATCCATGTTTGCTTTGAGGTCAAACATGAGGAAAGCGGAGGAAAGTGATGCTACTGAACTCCCCTGCTGACAACCCTACTTAGAGTGCCACCCTGCTGACTGTCAGGAACCCTGCTGAGGTTACTGAGGCTTACAGGAAGCTTCTTTGATAAAATCGGAAGGCATTCGCGTGACCACCGCAAACGCACAAATCACACTAAGGACACTTGCCGGAAACTACATGGCAAGCCTAACTCCTCCAAAACCTCAAGACACCTTAAGGAAAGTCGAGGCGGAACACATAAGTGATGAAGAAGATGACAACAGGTTGAATGCACACTTGCGCATTCAAAGCATTCCTAACTCAACAAAAGGGAGGTAGTCACTCTACCGACATAGCCTCTCATGCCAATCTGAGTAAATTCTACTCATCTATTAGTAATGAAACCTGGATTGTTGATTCTGGGGCCTCATCCCATATGACTGTAATAAAAATCTCATTACTCAACTTAAGCCATGTCCCCAAATTCACAATGTTAAGACTCATTGATGGATCTATCTCTAGTGCAAAAGGTTTTGGTAAGGTGCAACTTACTAATAAGATATGCCTACAGGATGTCCTATTTGTTCCAAAATTAGATTGCAATCTCATATCTCACAAGAAACTTACTAAAGATTTGAACTCTGAATCGTTGTTTTTAATGAGAATCGGTGCACTTTCCAGATCATTCCTCAAAGGTAGTGATTGAGATCTAAACCGTGCTCGGGGATCAGATGTGGTCGACCTCCTCTTGAAGTAAGATCAAGACTCGAATCGCCTCAAGACACTGCACTCAAAACCTTGACAATATCAATTATGGCATTATAGACTAGAACATCCCAGTTTTAGTTATTTAAAGTCTATAGATCCTGAATTGTTTAAAGGATGTAATTTGAATGATCTTCAATGTGATATTTGTCAATTTTCCAAACTCACCAAATCTGTGTATGCAAAATTACCTCACTTACCATCCACACCATTCACCTTAATTCACAAAGTGATGTATGGGGACCTCAAGAGTAAAAAGCATAACAGGGAAGAGGTGGTTTGTTACCTTCATAGATGACCACACCAGAACCACTTGGTTATTTTTAATGAAGGATAAATCTGAAGTTGGATCCATCTTTCAAGAGTTTTACAACATGGTCTCCACTCAGTTTGACACTAAGATCAAAATTTTGAAGACTGACAATGCTCTTGAATATTATGAGTCTAATCTCGGTAAATTTCTTGATGAATAAAGGAATTGTCCATATCAAGTTGTGTTGAGACTCCTCAAAGAAATGGGGTGGTGAGAGAAAGAACAGCATCCGCTAGAAATGGCTAGGTCTATCATGTTTACCACAAATGTCCCAAAATATATGTGGGGTGAAGCTATATTGACTTCCACATACTTAATCAACAGACTTCCCAGCAGGGTGTTAGGCTTCAAAACTCCTATCAAAACCCTACTAGCCACTCACTCCTGCCCCCATCTTATTTCCCAGTTACCTCCAAAAATCTTTGGTTGTACTGTGTTTGTCTATATCCATGCCCAACACAGAAGCAAACTTGATCCCAAAGCTCACAAGTGCATTTTCCTAGGATATGCAAAGGACAGGAAAGGCTACAAGTGTTACTCTCCTTCTGAAAAGAGATTTTACAATTCTATGGATGTCAAATTTTTTGAAAGGACTCCCTACTACAAAGAAGTCCACTAAGGCAGTCACTGATGGAAACCTAATTGAAATTGACCTAAACCCTTTCCTCAAGAAACTCTTAACCTCAAAGAACTCCATCGACTCTCAGTGATCGAACCTCAAGCACCTATCTCTCTCGACAGAAATTCATCGAACTCCGAGACTCTCGACCCAGAGCCTGGCGACCCGAGCCTCACCGACACTCAAAGAATCTCACGGACTCTCAAAGCACTGTGCGACATTGATGATAGGTCTATTGCTCTCGTGAAGGGAAAGAGATCTTGCACCGATCACTCTATTCATACTTATTTATCTTATGATCGCTTGTCTCCTGCTTTGCCATGTTTACACAGGACTTGGATTCTCACTCTATTCCTAAAAATATTCGTGAGGCTCTTCAAAATGATAAGTGGAAGGGTCATTGTTAAAACAGAGATGACCGCCTCCTGGATAATCATACTTGGGATCTCACAACTCTTCCAAAAGGCAAGAAGACAAATACCGCAGATGGTTATTCACTATCAAATACAATGCTTGATGGTACAATTGACAAGTACAAAGCCAGGTTGGTTGCAAGGGGTTTCACTCAAACTTATGGCATTGACTATAAAGAAACGTTTGCACCAAAGGGCAAAAGCGAACACTTGTCAGGTGCCGATTTCTCTAGTGTCCAACTTGACTGGCCTCTACACCAATTGGATATCAAAATGCTTTTCTCAATGGTGACCTCACCGAGGAAGTCTACATGAATGTACCTCCCGGTTTTGTCAATCCTCACACTCAGGGCAAGGTATGCAAACTCGGAAATCTCTATATGGCCTGAAGCAATCCCCAAGAGCCTGGTTTGGGAAACTCACTCACTCGGGTCAAAGCTGCTGGATATCATCAATGCAACTCGAGATCACACTATGTTTATCAAGACAACCAACCGCAGAAGGTCCATTCTTATTGTATATGTGGATGATATCATCCTTCTTCGTGATGACTTACCGAGATCCAAAATTTGAAGACCTACCGCAAAGGTGTTTCAAGTCAAGGATTTGGGCTATCTTAAATACTTCCTTGGTATGGAAATTGCAAGAAACAACCAGGGTATCTCTATCTCTCAAAGGAAATATGTGCTGAGACTCTTCAAGGAAAGCGGTATCTTTGAGCAAAACCTCTTTGTATCCCCAGTAGACCCCAATAATACCCTCTCTTTGCATGGTGACATTCTTTGTCGGGAAGGATCAATATCGAGACTTGTAGGAAACTCATTTATCTATCCCATACAAGACCTGATATTGCATATGGAGTCGATCTGTCGACCAATTCATGCATTGCCCTCACCGAGCACCATTGGGATGTTGTGAATGGATATCTTGAGGTACTTGAAATCACTCTGGCCAAGGCCTGCATTTCACCAAGTCTGTTGAGAGATCTATCAAGGTTTACACTGATGCCGATTGGGCTGGCCGCCACATATAGACGAAAAGGTCCACTACAAAGCATCTTTGTTCTTATGTATGGGAAATCTTGTCACCTGGAGGAGCAAGAAACAACCTCATGCCTCTGAAGCGATCTTGAAAGTTTCGAACTCAGGGCATTAGTTTTGGGTATTTGTGAAGCTCTATGGATAAAAAGAGTCCTTCTTGAACTTCAAAGCAAATTTATTCAAAGAACCTATCACACTCTGTGTGACAACAATTCACCTTATGCATGGCAGAGGATCCAGTCCATCATGATAAAACCAAACATGTGGACATTGATGACACTTCCTGAAGGAGAAGATTGATGCCAAGATTATTCAACTCCAAAGATGTTTCCTCGGCAGATCGAATCGCCGATATTCTCACCAAGGCCATTCCGCCACTTATGTTCAAGCAGATTGAGTAGCAAACTTGGTCGTATAAACATATACAACCCGATTTGAGAGGGTGTGGAAATATTACGTTACATTAGTGTAACATATTAATTGTGAGACATATTAATTGTCGAGACATATTAATTGTATTGAATAAACAATTAATATGTCATAAAGTCATAAAGTAACTCTATTTTGTCTTATTAGGTAATAGACAACTCTAGCAATTAATACTAGCCGACTCTAGTAATTAATTGCTCTCTCCTAGCTTATACTCTACTAGGACCTTTCTCACTTACTTGTACCTATTTATACTCACTCTTTTATGATGAATAAACTAAGTTGAAGTTTACTCAAGTATTATTTACTTTCTCAAACTCTCTTCAATTACACATTTCAAATATTCGAGTATCAGGGTGTGTCTAAGCATTGAACCCCTTTACACGTTTTGAATACATGAAGATAATATACACATGAGTTATGATAACTCCAAAAGTTTATTCTTGACACTAATTAAACAGGCCTTGTGTCCATATCTATTCTTGAGCATATAGAAAGCCAACCCTAAAACTTCCTTGAAGCGGCCAAACTTCATACTCATATAGGTGAGCCTTTTATTGATCGTGCACCTGCAATAGCACTTTGTCAAAAGACTCATTAAGAAGAACATCTTCAACATAATTTAGCTGATCACTTAACCAAAGGATTGGCTAGAGACTTGGTACAAAAGTCTGTAATCGGGATGGGTTTACAACCCATATAAATCTTGGTGTTGTGTAACCCGAGGCATCTTATAAGGGTCAAATAACTTTTGTAGGAAAGTGTTCATTACGATTCTGCGTTATATCAAGTTTATCAGATTTCCTGTGTTTTATTGACATTGTTGTTCCCTTGAAAGCCACAATTTACAACAATCTACAAAAGTTATTTCATAATTTCTGCAATGTCAAGTGTCAAGGAGATGACTGCAAACTTTGGAAAATTGGAAAAGTTTGAAGGTGTCAATTTTCGAAGATGGCAAAGGAAGATGCATTTTCTGCTAACAACATTGAAGGTGGTGTATGTACTAAGTACACCGATGCCTGAAGTTATTGGATGATGGACCATTGGAAGAACTGAGGAGGAAGAACAAATGGGAGAATGATGACTACATCTGTAGAGGTCACATTCTAAATGGTATGTCTGATTCTTTATTTGACATTTACCAAAATGTAGAGTCTGCAAAAGAACTTTGGGATTCATTAGAGTCTAAATACATGAATGAAGATGCCTCTAGTAAAAAGTTCTTGGTTGGTAATTTCATGAAGTATAACATGGTAGATTCAAGGTCGGTAATGGAACAATATAATGAATTACTGCGCATTTTGGGTCAATTTGCACAACATAAAATGGAAACGGATGAGTCTATTTCGGTGTCAAGCATTATAGATAAGTTACCACCTTCATGGAAAGATTTTAAACACATGTTAAAGCACAAAAGGAAGAATTATCTCTGGTAGAACTTGGTAGTCACTTGCGTATAGAGGAATCTCTAAGGCGGCACAAGAGGCGGTAAAACCAAGGGTAAAGAGATAATGGATTCGACATCTATCAACATGATGGAAGCCGGTGAATGTTCATATAAGAACAAAGGGAAAGATAAGAAAAATCTTCCAAAAACAATGGCAAAGATACCAACAAAAAACTGAAAGGTGCTTGTTGGAATTGCGATAAGAAACCGGACATTTCAGAGTTGATTGTCGAATAAGGAAGAAAGGGCCAGACAACAGTTCGGGGCAAGGGTCTAAGGACCAAGGTGCTCCTAAACATCAAGGTCAGAATGTTACTTGTGGATTTAATTCGAGTGTCTTGCAAACGTGTCTTGTTGCACCCGAGTCAATCCACCAAGGTGCTCCTAAACATCAAGGTCAGAATGTTACTTGTGGATTTAATTCGAGTGTGAATTATGTACCACTAATTTCAAGCATTTTATATGCAGGATGATGATCTTTGCTTGGTGGATTGACTCGGTGCAACGAGACACATTTGCAAGGATCGGTCGGTTTAAAAACTATGAACCCGATCGATGGATCCATGATATTTATGGGAAACGAGTCAAAGGTCGCCATAGTTGGAGTTGGAAGTGTTGTTTTATCTTTTAGTTCTGGAAAATGTATTATTTTAAAACAAGTGTTGCATGCTCTGTGTATACGGAAAAACTTGGTTTCTGGTAGTATTTTATGTAAAAAAAGGTTATAAACAAGTCTATGAGTCGGATAAGTACATTTTAAGTAAGTGTGGTGTATTTATTGGATTTGGTTACTTATGTAATGGTATGTTTATGTTAAATACTCAGCATGATGTTGTAAACAATGTTGCTGCAGTTCATGATGTTAATAATTCTGTTTTGTGGCATGCTCGGTTGGGACATGTTCATTATAAAAGTATGTTGGTAATGTCTAAAAATGAGTTAATTCCATCTTTTGACATGAATGTGAATAAGTGTAATACTTGTATGTTAAACAAAGTTGTTAGACAACCTTTTCAAAGGGTTGAAAGGTCGTCTTCCGTTTTGGAAATCATTCATAGTGATCTATGTGATTTTTGTGCTACGCCTTCTCTTGGTAATAAAAAATACGTAGTGACTTTTATAGACGATAGCACACGGTTTTGCTATGTGTTTTTACTTCATTCTAAAGATGAGGCAATCGATAAATTCAAAATCTATAAAAGTGAAGTTGAGTTGCAATTAACCTCTAAAATTAAAAGTTGCGTACCGATTGAGGTGGTGAATACTTTGATCCAACCTTTTTCGGGTCATGTGGGATCATACATGAGGTTACGGCACCTTACACACCACAGCAAAACGGTATAGCGGAAAGGAAAAACCGTACTCTTAAAGAGATGGTTAATTCCATACTGTCTTACTCTGGTTTGAGTGAGGGATTTTGGGGAGAAGCCATGTTAACGGCTTGTTATTTGCTGAATAGAATTCCTAATAAAAGGAATCCTATTACCCCATATGAACTTTGGTTCAAAAAGAAGCCAAACTTGAATTATCTACGAGTTTGGGGATGTAGGGCTGTTGTAAGGCTCACCATGCCTAAGATTAAAACCTTGGGTGAAAGAGGCATTGATTGTTTCTTTATTGGATATGATTTGCATTCCAAAGCATATAGGTTCTATGTTATAGAGCCTAATGATTCAGTTGCTGTTCATTCTGTGATTGAGTCAAGGGATGCCATCTTTGATGAAAATCGGTTTACTTCTATTCTGAGGCCAAAAGATATAACTCCTACTAGTTTTGGAGTAGAGAACAACAATGATGTTGATTCTCAGGATGAGCCTTTCGAGCTTCGTAAAAGCAAAAGGGCTAGGAAACCAAAATCTTTTGGACCCGACTATCAAACTTATTTGGTGGAAGGAACAAGAGATGAAGTAGGATTTCAATACTCATATTTTTATAATGTTGATGAGGATCCTAAGACATTTAAGGAGGCTATGGAGTCTCGAGACATGTCATTTTGGAAAGAAGCCACAATGATGAGATGGATTCCATAATGGGAAACAACACGTGGATCCTTGCGGATCTTCTCGTGGTTGCAAACCTTTGCTTGCAAGTGGATCTTTAAAATAAAGATGAAAGTTGACGGCACTGTTGATGTGCGGTATAAAGCCGATTGGTAATTCAAGGCTTTAGACAAAAGGAAGGTATTGATTATTTTGATACCTATGCACCGGTTGCTAGAATCTCCACAATTAGATTGTTGATTGCCCTAATCGCTATTAACAATCTGGTGATCCATCAAATGGATGTTAAAACAGCCTTCTTAAATGGAGATTTAGAAGAAGAAATTTATATGAAACAACCGGAAGGGTTTGTTATGCCTGGAAATGAGCATAAGGTATGTAAGCTTGTTAAATCATTGTACGAGCTTAAACAAGCACCTAAACAATGGCATCATAAATTTGATGAGGTTGTCTTGTCTAGTGGTTTTAAGCTTAACCAATCAGACAAGTGTTTATATAGCAAATTTGACAATACCGTAATAACATGTGATAATTTGTTTATATGTTGATGACATGTTAATCTTTGGAACTAACCAAGAACAAGTTGACCTTTGTAAGGCCTTTTGTCATCAAGTTTCTCTATGAAAGACATGGGGAGGGGATGTGATTCTTGGAATCAAGATCAAACGGAGTGACAAAGGGATCTCTTGACACAATCTCATTATATTGAGGAAGTGTTGAAGAAATTCAATTATGAAAATTCTACTCCAGCCAATACTCCCATGGATCCTAATGAGAAACTCATGCCTAATACGGGAAATCCGATATTACAACTTGAGTATTCTCGGGTGATAGGATGTTTGATGTATGCTATGACTAGCACACGTCCGGATATTGCTTATACGGTTGGAAAGCTAAGCAAATCACGAGTAATCCGAGTAGTCATCATTGGTGTGCGGTAACTCGTGTACTAAGGTATCTTAAGTTAACCAAGGATTTTGGCTTGACTTATGTTGGACATCCTTCAGTAATAGAAGGGTATTCAGATGCTAATTGGATATCCAATGTAGAGGATCATTCTTCTACAAGTGGTTGGGTGTTTTTGCTTGGAGGAGGTGCCATTTCTTGGGCTTCCAAAAAGCAAACATGTATTACTAGCTCGACTATGGAGTCGGAATTTGTTGCCTTAGAAGCAGCCGGAAAAGAGGCGGAGTGGCTTAGGAATTTGATATATGAAATTCCATTATGGCCTAAACCGATTTCACCCATTTCTATTCATTGTGATAGTGCATCTACCTTGTCTAAAGCATATAGTCAAGTGTATAATGGTAAGTCGCGACACCTGGGCGTTAGACATAGCGCTGTACGTGAGTTGATAACTCATGGGGTGATTTCGGTTGTTTTTTTTGAGATCTCAACATAATTTAGCCGATCACTTAACCAAAGGATTGTCTAGAGACTTGGTACAAAAGTCGGTAAACGGGATGGGTTTAAAACTCATATAAATCTTGATGATAGGATACCCAATTCCCCTCTAATACAATGTTAGAGGCAGAATTCAATGTGGAAGGCCTATTGTCATAGATTTGAGCACATGATATTGTCCCGAAGGTATGTGCTATTACCTGCAAGATTAGGTTGAAGAGTTTCTTCTTAATGAGTTTTTGACAAAGTGCTATTGCAGTGTCAGAGGTGTAGGTGTAGTGCCCGGAAAGACAATTATATAATTGTTTTAGACGTGAATTAGTAATTCATCTTATTATATGCATGTATGCTTATAATTAAGACACTCATCGAAAACCCTAAGTACCTCGCTTATGTAATCACATAACTTCGATGTATGGCTATACACAAGAGGATTGAGTTTGTGAGATGTACTTAAAATTAACTTAGTCCGTAGCGTTTATTAACTGAGTGCGGGTCTCATGATTAATTTGCTATTAATGCGCCTGAACACTTTAGGTGTGACATCTTATCCGGATTGTCGGTAATAGGGTACCTAGTGGGGCATTTATATATGATGATAATCATATGTAATTTGGACCGATTTGATTTGAGTTCTCGATATAATTCCGTAATCGAGAAGTCTTATCGAATCACAAGATGATCATATATGGATAATCTTAATCTCCGAGGTGATCACAGCATTTGCTTAGACTAGGGTAGAGTTTGATGTGTTAGTAAGGATCACTTCAAGTATGTGGTCCAACACTTCTCGTTGGCTCTATTCTCGAAATGAGTGAGTGGTCCGTGCTATCACAGATATGGAATCCATTCCTTCCTCGGGAAGTAGAGAGACGATTCCTCTTATTTGTTGACCCTAGAAAGCGATCGATCGGCCGAGTTCAAATTATATTGAATATGAACTAATTGATCACTAGGGGGTTAATGGTAAATAAGGATAAGATGTTTCGAGAAGGGTTTACGGAAATATCCCGAATCGAAATGAACAGTCTATGGAGGGTTTATCCGTATGTAATGATTATATCAAGGACGCTTTCGACTCATAAATTGAGTGTAAGTTATCTATATTCAATAGAGTTCAGTTTCGGGTTTATGGTGGTGTAATCCCGGAATTAATAGGTTGGATATAATTATTCAGTCAGATGAGTAATTTTTATTCGATTTATTGTAGCTCTTGAATATGGGTCCATGGTCCCCGACGTGGCTCCTAATATAGCATATAGGTTTCTCGTCGTTGCACCTCAATTATAATTAAATAAAGTGGATTGGGCTATTTAATTGATATGTGGATTAATTGTTTAGTTGGACTAAATAATTAAATACACGGAAAAAGACATTTTAAGTGACTCGGCCCAAATTGGTGTGTTGACCTTTTGACCTCATTGGTCAAATATAGGAAAAATGCGTGGACCTTTTCTTTTAATAAAAGGTGGCGCAAATTTGATGTTAATAATTATTAAGAAATTAGTTTTCTTGGATAATTATTTGACATGTGATGTATCTTTTATTTGTTAAATGATAATTCATGGAATATTAGATATTAATATGATTTATCTTAATTTGTTTGGGATAATCATTTTATTTATCTTTTATTTGGAAAAAGGATTATTATAATTGATTTTGTATTAATTATTTAATCCTTGGGGCTTAAGTTTTACTTCTCTATATAAAGAGAGTTCTCCTGCCTTTTGACACACAAGAATACACGCCATATTGGAAGAAAAGTAGCTTAGAATTTTCGGCTATTCTCTTCGGGTTTGAGTTGGAATAATCTTCGGGATTATTCCGTAGCATATCAAGGAGGTCCGGCGGCGGGAAACACCATCCACCTGGTGTTGTTGGGAGACACACGCTGAAGGTCAGTGGCTTCTCAACTTGCGTGATACTACTTTGTTCTTGGAGTTAAGCACCGTAAAAGGTAAAAATCCAACCCCTTGTAGGATTAGATCTTTTATTTATGTATTTTGTTTCGCTTTAGATCTAGATCCGATGCCTTCCGCCTACGTAATCGGGTCAATCCATAATTGATCCGACGATATTACATCTAACAGTGCACGATCAATAAAAGATTCACCTATGTGAGTATGAAGTTTGGCCTTCAAGGAAGTTCCAGAGTTGGCTTTCTCGTATGCTCAAGAATGGATATGGACACAAGGCCTGCTTTAATTAGTGTCAAGAATAAACTTTTGGAGTTTATCTTAACTCATGTGTATGTTATCTTCATGTATTCAAAACGTGTAAAGGGGTTCAATGCTTGAGACACACCCCAATACTCGAATATTTGAAATGTGTAATATTACTAGGTGATAATTCAATCTTCGTGACATTATCATTGATGCTTGAGTTGTTATGTTTTGACTGTTTCTTCACTAAACCAAGGATTACACTTAAATGGGGAGGATTGTTCGTAATTTAAGTGTTACCATGTTCATTTATGTAATCGGGTTTGGTACAAAGATGGGTGAACTCGGAATGCTATATTATGAGTTTGGAGTGCGAGTGCACACTCGTATAAGTATTTGCGAGTTTACTGGATATAAATGATCGGTTAGAGTTCGGAAACCACTTAAAGGGCGCAAAAATCTGCTTTTGGAAAAAGCACAGAGGGACAGTGTGCCACTTTGTCACCACAGCGCCCACTGTCAGTCGACTCAAGGCAAAAAGTTGATCGAGAGTTTCACACTTTTTCTACACACAGCGCCCGCTTTGTGACTCTTTCTCTCATGAATTGTTGTGTCCTTTCAATGGTTTTCAACTGATTTTTCCATATAATACCTTTCCAAAAGGTGTCTATATGAAAAGAACGGTTTTCTACTAATATATAAGATCATTTTGAATGCAAAGAATGAAAGATTTCAATTGCTTCATCATCTTTGAGTGTTAAATAAACTTCAACAAAACTCCTTGAGTATTCTTCTCTTTTGGTGCCGGAAAGTGAAGGGAAACGTAGTCTTATCTCACAAAAGTATTTGTGTAACCCGAGGCATCTTATAAGGGTCAAATAACTTTTGTAGGAAAGTGTTCATCACGATTCTACGTTATATCAAGTTTATCAGATTTCCTGCGTTTTATTGACATTGTTGTTCCCTTGAAAGCCACAATTTACAACAGATTTCAGTATACACCGGCATTGGTGCAGCTGAGATAGTGTTACACCGGCTGGGCATTCGTATGAGACTGGAAGTTTCCGTTGAACCTTCAGAAGCAAAGAGAAAAACGCTCAAACGCTGGTGGGAAAATCAAAGAATGAACACTGATTTAGTACAGATTGAGAGCATTAAGAGGTTAACGAGCGCTAAACTCGAAGAACTGATGAAGAAATACGGGCCCATAAACTTTTTTTTTGTCAGAATCCGTCGTCTAGTTCATGGAAAAGCTCTTTGACTAATGGCAGTAAACCTCATGGAGATGTAGATTATTCGATGTTTAACAAGTTTAATCGTGTTTTACTAGCTGTTAGGCGTATGTTAGCAAGGAGAAAAAGATAGGTTTGTCTTAAATTATGGATTTGTAGGCTACAGTTTAGCCTAATGCGGTGAGGCCTTTGTAGTATGATGAATATCATGTACCTTTGTTTTTCTACATCACATGCAATTAATTTTAGTGTTATTTGTACTGATTTTGAGACTTAATTGACATTTAAGACACACTTAAAAGATCATTGATTATAAGGACAAAGTAACAATAGTTGGACAAAAATAACCTCATCTTTCTATCTTTCTCATTTTTCAATTCCAGGAAATAAATTTCATTCCATGGCGTCCTCCCCCAGGCTCCCCCCTCTTCCCAACAAAAATTTTCATCTCCTCCTTCCATGGCCGTTTTTCCGGCGTCAACCCCGCCAAGGTTACATATGTTTGATATGGTATACGGTGAGTCGAAGCAATCAGGTGACTCAATCGCTCGGAGAAGCCACCGACAACGGAGGGTCTATTCGATCTTCGAAAATTGCCAAAAATCCTGTGCAAAGATTTGGTTTTAAGGATTCTCCAACGCTTAAAATGCATACTGATTGTGTGCTTAATGCCGAATTGACGATTTTAGTTGCCGCAGTTGAAGCCCATTAGCAGATTTGTATGTTTATGATTATGTGTTGTTACCAGTAAGGTTTTGTTTTTTTGTTTTTTTTAAAATATTTTAAGAGCTTTACCGCAGTTGAAGTCAAACCATTTTTTATTCAATTTGGTTCAGAATCAAACCAAAAAAATCAGGTAATTGTTCATCCATAGCAGTTGATGATGTTGGTCAAGAATAATGGGTCAGCCGATTGATGCAAACCACAGATGTATATACACTATAATGGACTGAATTCCTAGGATTGTAGTCACTTATTTGTTTGTAAAAACTTATCTTACATGTGTACACATCTTAATTTCACTTAAGCAGACATTTTTCCTTTGTTATAAGAGATTTGGCTTGGCTTCTCATTTTGAATCTTAGAGGAATGTTGGCAAGTAAGCATTTCTCAGAGAGTATAAAAAGTTAGCTTGGCATAACCAATTCAATGCTCTGGCATTTTGGCAGCAAAAGAATAGAAGAATGAACATTTTATCCCTATTATATTCTAAGTCAATTTTGCATTTACGTGGTATCTTGACGAAATTCGCAGGTGACTTATCATTTTTGTTGGAGCTGCATAGTCACATATCCAACTTGTTAGTGCTTCAGATGATGGTTTTGAAGATTGTGATGGATAGTAAGGTGAAGGTGAAGATTGGAAGCCGGAGAACAAAGAAAGTTGGAATAAGAGTTACTTGCAATGGCGCCGGACTGAGTATTTCCGGCGGTAAGCTGGCGGTGACGTTGAATAATGTCCGGTGTAAGGTGGGCTCCGTATCAAGATTTGGAAATGGGATGTGTGAAGCCTAGTGCTGGACATTTCTTCACCACAGATTCAGCAATAATCATAATATATATTCATGTAAAATAGTTTTTTCATCGGCTACATTTGCTAGGTTTGCCCATCAGATTCACAAAGAAAGTTGCTCCACCTATTAATGAAGCTTTGTGAATTAATGCTTCTGGTGCATTCTTTTGCTTTTCTTATATTGTTTGAGCATGTTTGGAGGTTGAACACTTTCATATCCATGGACCACTAATCCAATAAATTTGAGTTTGATTTGGAAGAAAATTGGTGTAGTGATATTTGATTGGTGGGGTTGTGTATGATTTGGAATAAAATTGATGCATTGGCGACATTGATGCCATCACACCGCATTTATAATTTGATACACAAATTTGGTAAATTTGTAAAATAAATGTAGTGTCATTCACATTAGGGGTGTAATCGGTAATTGTCAATGAAATGATACACCCTGTAACTCGAGCTCCACTAAAAAACTTAGGGCTCGATCGAGCCATAAAAGACAAGATCAAACCCGACTCATTAAGACTTCGATATATCTCACTCAACTCGTAGTTCGATTATTTTCTTAGAATTCGCTTATTTTTAATAAAATATAACAAGACCGAGCTCGACTCGTCTATTATATTTTAAAACTCGAGATCGGCTTGGTTAATTATTCGAGAAGCTCGACTCGAGTTTGAACTCGAAAAAACCGAATCGAGTCAAACTCTCTTGCGAGTCGAGTACGAGTAGCTCACGAGTAGCCCAATTCACACGTCACTTTGCATTGCATCATCAAATGTCATAACAACGTCAAATGTCACTGCATCGTCACATGTCACATCATCTTCACTTATCACTGCATCGTGATGGTCACTACATCCCGATGGTCACTACATCGGGGTGGTCACTGCATCACGGTGGTCAATGCATCGGGGTGGTCAATGCATCGCGATGGTTAGTGCATCGCGGTGGTCAATGCATCGCGGTTGGTGAATGCATCGTGGGTGGCCAATGCATTGGGTGGTGAATGCATCGCAGTGGTCAATGCATCACGATGGTCACAACATCAGGGGTGGTCACTGCATCGGGGTGGTCGCTACATCGGGGTGGTCAATGCAACACTATGTCACTGCATCACGGTTGTCATTGCATCATGGTGGTCACTGCATCACGGTGGTCAATACATTGCGGTGGTCACTGGATCGGGGTGGTTAATACATCGGGATGGTCATTACATCGCCATGGTGAATGCATCGCGATAATCAATGTATCGCGGTGGCCACTGCATCGTAGTTGGTTATTGCATCTTGGGCAGTCATTACATCGGGGTAGTGAATGCATCACGATGGTCACTGCATCATGGTGGTCTGTGCATCGGGGTGGTCACTGCATCATGGTGGTCAATGCATCACGGTGGTCAATGCATGGGGGTGGTCAATCCATCGGGGTGGTCATTATATTGCGGTGGTCAATGCATAGGGGTGGTCACTTCATCGCGGTGGTCAATGTATTGGGGTGGGCATTGCATCGCGGTGGTGAATGTATCGGGGTGGTCACTGCATCGGGGTGGTCACTGTATTGCGGTGGTCAATGGATAGGGGTGGTCACTTCATCGCAGTGGTCAATGTATTGGGGTGGGCATTGCATCGCGGTGGTGAATGTATCGGGGTGGTCACTGCATTGCGGTGGTCAATTAATTGGGATGGTCACTGGATCCCAATGAAGAAAATTCCGATTTTGAGTAATTAAATCGAAAAAAAGGACGAAAAAATCTGAATTACGATAATCGATGGTTTATATCAAATGATATAACTGTTTGAAATATTGAGTACGAGAGAGAAAATTACTAAAAAAAATTCCGAACTTTTCAGCAAAAAAAAAAGGCAAAGCAAATACTTTGTTGCAAAAAAAAAAAAAAAAAAAAAAAAAAAAACAACAACAACAACAACAACAAACTTGTTAAGAGATTTTATACAGCAATTTTGTAGAGAAGGTTATACTGCAGTGGCATACATTGTAGCCTCTTATTTTTACTCTCTTTCACATAATACACTTTTATCGTGTGTGAGATGTTAGAAATGGGTGGTTGTAATGTATGCCACTTGGTAAAACCTTCCTACAACGGTTGTATTTTAAAATTTCACCTTATAGGTGTGCTTTTTTATTATCTTTTTTTTTCTTCATTATGGGTATTTGGATCTATTTATCTAATTTGTATCCTTATAACCAATGAAATGCTTTCTATTTGCCTAATTAAGTCTATTTTGTTTCTTTTTGGACCATTGTCCCTTAATTTTATTATATTCTTTATTTTACATCATTTATCTCTATTTTAATAGAATGATGTAAAATTATTTGGGGAAAATTTTCACTTGTCATTCATCTTTCACAAATCATTACAATATATAGATACATCTAGGGCTTCACCCTAACATATAATTTTGATTCTAGCCTTACTAGATAGATACCAAAAATACACCAATAAATACAATATTTTCCGTCGTAATACCCCTCCCCCCTCCCTCAAGGTGGAGCGTGGAGATCTCGAACGTCCAGCTTGCCCAGAAGAAATTCAAACTGTTGTCTGCCCAAGGCTTTAGTGAAATATCCACCAGTTGATGCGTCGTAGGTACGTAAGATGGAACAATTAGGCCATCAGTAACTGCTTCACGTACAAAGTGGCAGTCTGCCTCAATGTGCTTCGTACGTTCATGGAAAACCGGTTTGTGGGCAATATATATAACGCGGATTGAGTATCACAAAATAATCGAAGGCCAGGTGGGTGTCATACCCCAAGATCATGCAGAAGCTGTTTTAACCACTTTAATTCACAGGTAAGAGAAGCCATGGATCGATATTCTGCTTCGGCAGAGGAACGCTAAACTGTCGTCTACTTCTTGGAATTCCAAGAAATCGGGGAAAGACCAAGAAATACGAACCACCCACTCAATGATCACCGGGTAAGAAGGCAGCTTGCCCTATCAAAGTCACACCAACCCTCAAGTACGATGGAGCTATCAGAACGCAACAATATGCCTTGGCCGGGGTGTTTCTTGAGATAGCGTATGACTCGTAGGGCAGCATCCCAGTGCTCAACACGAGGAGCATGCATAAACTGGGACAACACATGGAGAGAATAAGCCAAATCCGGTCTAGTCACCCCAAGATAAATAAGTCTACCAATCAGACGTCGGTACCGTTCAGGGTCACGCATAAGGTACCACTCGCAAGTGCCAATTTATGGTTCTGTTTAATGGGAAAATCTGTCGGTTTGCTGCGAAGCAATCAGGCCTCATGAATGATGTCGAGAGCATACTTCCGTTGATTCAAGAAAATCCCCTCTTTATTTCTGGCAACCTCGATCTCCAAAAAATATTTCACAACTCCTGCATCCTTCATTTTGAAACATCTTTCCAGGTAGTCTTTGAAAACCCGTAGGGCCACTTTGTCGTTACCAGCAATGATCATATTGTCTACATACACGAGGACATTCAGCTGAATGCCCCCCTGATGCAAGGTAAACCACGAGTAATCAGAATAAGATCTCCGAAATCCATATTCCGTCAAAGTCGAGGCGAGCTTGGCAAACCAACACCTCAGAGCTTGTTTCAGCCCATAGAATAATTTTCTCATCTCTCAACCTACATACAAGATTTGAATCACCCCGTTCAAACCCAGAAGGAATCTTCGTATATATCTCCTTCTCCAAATCGCCATAAAGAAACGCATTATGAACATCCATCTGATGGATATCCCACTTTTTGACAGCTGCCACACTAAGAAACGAACGCACCGTCACTGTCTTGGCCACAGGAGCAAAAGTCTCCGTATAATCGATACCCTCTACCTGATGATGTCCAAAAGCAATAGTCTCTCTTTCAAATTGTTGCGGTGTACCATTCTCAACATATTTTTCAAAGGTATACCCACTTACTCCCTAATGCCTTTTTCCTAGGGGAAAGTGGCTGTAATTCCCTAGTACCCTGATTCTCAAGTGCCTTAACTTCTTCTGCCATGGCTTTACGCCACCCCTCGTGTTTCACTGCTTCCCTGAAATATTTTGGGGGATTCCCAATAGTAATCACTGCAAGGTACTTCCGATGCTTGTCAGAAAATAAATTATAATTGACAAAATGCATTAGAGAATAAGGAGTACCTGAGGGCGCTGACGGACTGGAAGAACATGGAGTAGGACTTTTCTGTTCAACCAAAGTATGAGTGACAAAATTTTGAAACCGCAAGTTCGGAATTTTCTGTCGCTTTCCCCTCCCCAAGTCTTCTTCCACACCTTCACATAGTTGTCGATGTGGTGGTGAAGGTGTATTATCAACTATCTCTTCACTAACCGCCCCCCTCACTGACCATCCCCCCTGAACAGGAGCGGGAGGGCACACATCAAACCCTTCCTCATCAACAAAAACGGCATCCGCATAATCAGGAGAGGGAGCCGAAGGCGTGGAACTATCATTATAGGAAAAGGGAAACACATGTTCGTAAAACTTCACATCACGAGAGACGATTATTTCTTCGGTATCCAAATCATATAAAGTCCACCCTTTTTTCCCGAACGGATATCTCAAAAAAATTCATTTTCTACTACGGCTATCAAATTTATTCGAATGGTGTTGGTTGTGTGCGTAAGAGAGGCAACCTAAGACTCGAAGCATTGATAAATCGGGAGGTTTTCCAAATAGACTTTCATATAGAGTTTTGTAGTGAAAAACACAAGAAGGGGTTCAGTTAATAATATACGCAGCCGTCAAAACACACTCTCCCCAAAATTTTAGAGGCAAATGTCCCTCAAACCGAAGTGCACGTGCAACGTTTAAAATGTGTTGATGTTTTCTCTCTACACGTCCATTTTGCTGAGGGGTTCCAACACAGGAGGTTTCAAAAATTATTCCATGGGTGCGAAAATAAAGGAGCAAGCGCCTAAACTCGGTGCCATTGTCACTACAAACTTTCTTAATTTTTGCACTGAATTGATGAGAAATTCAAGCCACAAAATCCAAAAAAATAGTCTCAACTTCCACTTTATTCATTAGAAGATAAACCCAAACAGATCGAGAATAATCGTCCACAATCGCTTAAAATCGCGAAGCACCACACGTAGAAGGAACAGTAAAAATCACAATGAATAAGTTCAAAGACACAACTGACATGACTATCACTAATAAAAATTTGTGCACTTGGTTGTTTGGCTCGAAAGCAAATGTCACAACCAACTTTATTCAAATTTTTAGGAACAAAAATATTTGGAAAATTCCTAAGGACCTTTTTTGAAGGGTGACCCAAACGCCGGTGCCACAAATCTGCCGATGTTTCGCCACCAATGGCCAAAACTCAAGCCTTTGGAACCCCAAGAATGTAAAAAGTCTATCCACACGCCACCACCCAATTAGTGACGAGTCCTTCATAACACATAATTTCCGTAAATTGCAAAATACAGTCATTTTCATCTAAAAATTGAGGCACTGAAATCAAACTGCAATTTAAGTTTGGAACATATAACACATGATATATGCGTGATTTTCCCGATAAAATCATGTGTCCTTCATGAGTAGCCAGTGATGAGCTTCCATCGATGAGGCCAACCGGACATGGCACAATAGGTCTCGGATCAATAAGCGTATCAAAAAATCCGGTCACATGGTGTGTTCCGCCCGTGTCAACAATCCAAGCATTATTACCTGTTAATCGATCGATCTTGTGTTTCGGAAGACTCAGAAGGTCGAGAATTCCCTTCCATTAGGCTAGGCTGATGTTGCTGAGCCCGGTTTGATCCAAATTCTGTGGCTGAACTGAGTTGGTGGGCTAAGGCAAGCCCACCACATTACCTCCTGCTTTATTGACTTTTCCTTGCATCATGCCCGATCATGTACCTCTCCCCCTTCCACCGGAACCGTTCGGGCCACCTCCCCGACTTCAACGACCATTACCCCGGCCTGTTCTCAGTCGGTCTCCCCACCACTCCGGATATCAATCGAGTTGGAAGTACGTATCCACATCATGCCCGTCACGGTTACAGTGGGAGCAAGTCTTGCCGCCGCCGGCGTCCTGTTTTCCCCGGCCAGACCATCTATCTCCTTGGACCTTGAAAGCCATCATTGTGTCTGATTCTTGCTTCGCACCACCACCACCGGGCTGAACTCCCCTCAGCAGTTCTTCCGGCATCAGAGTTTGATAAGCCCGATCAATGGAGGGCAATGGGTCAAGTAGGGCCGGCCCTATAGTGAGGCCGGCGAGACCCGGGTCTTAAGCCCAACGGTGTCGGAGGGCCCAACGGTACATGTTTCGCTAAAAGAAAAAAAAAATCCGTATAGATTTAATCCGATCCAACCTAATATAATATGTTGATTTTTCTTTTGATAAAGACCCAATTTTTTTTACTCCAATCGATAAAGGTCCCAATAAAAAAAATTACTTGGCCCCAAAAAAATAGACATACAAACAAGTTTTATTAATTTTTTGCATTTACGGATGTTAAAAACGCGATAAGTGTTAGAAAAAATGTAGTAATTAAGATTTGACAGAGAATTAGAAAGATCTTAAGAAAGAAAAAATCTTTAAGATACCTAGTATCTTAAGTATTGTCTTTAAAATAGAAAACAAAATTTATTATTTGTTAGTACTCATGAACTATATGTCGACATTAAAGATGTTTCAGGAGTAGTATATTTACCTCTTATCACTCGACAAGAGATAAATAAAAATCTTCTTAAAATAGAAGAAAAATTTAGATCTAAAATTAGTATGGTTCATCTTGGAGCCATAAAATTTTTAATAAAATCTGAATTTCAAGAAGGCATTAATACGCCTATTAAGCTAGCGTTAATCGATAATAGGATTAATGATAGAAAAGATTGTGTACTAGGTGCAGCTAAAGGAAACCTAGCTTACAACAAGAGATGTTTCGTCCCACATGATTTGTCACTAAGGGATCAAATGAAAATCTCTTTCAAGATACAATAGGGGTGTTTGATTCAAACAGTGACTTGTTTGAATCAAACCCGAGGACACTTAAAGCTTTTCTGATGATGTTGTCAAACTTATGAATTTTCATCTGCATACTTATTCCTTTTATAGGTTGTAAGTTCCCCATAAACGAATGGGGGTACTCCTTGCACGAAAGGGTAGGGTTGTCACTGTTCACCGGATGAAAGCATGCAACCCTTACACGAAAGGGTAAGTACGTATCAGTTCGAAAATGCATGTATCTGAAAAATCTGAAAATGCATATCCCTTCATGAACTGATGCATGCATTGGTTCAGTTTGAACCCCGTTTCGTTGCGATAACATTAATTCGTATGGCAACTCGTATGCAAACGATAACCAAAATATTTATTTATGAAAAAATCTCTAACAATAAGTATGTTTTTAAAAAAAAAACAACTTCAACTAAAAGGCCCAATTCGGAGACTTGGTCTTAAGCCCAAAAAAAGCGAGGGCCGGCCCTGGGGTCAAGGTTCAAAAGTTGTGACCGAGCTGCTGCGTACATTAGGTCTGTACCGATCAAAAACCAGTGCAGATGATCATCAAGCTGAAATTTGTGAAACTTGGTAACCAAATCACACTCTCAAACTTTGCACTCACACGTCAGATACACCACCAAATGAGCCAATTCGTACCAAATTTTACTCATACGTCCGAAATACGACGTAATTGTCTCTCCACGTCCTTGCTTACATTCAGCCAATGAGGATTTTAATTGACAAATCCTAGTCCTGTTCACGATAGCAAATCGATCCCGCAACGTCTCCCACAGTTTTTGGACATCTTCATAGTATGACAGCATCGATCGGATTGATGGGTCAATGGTGTTCATGATCCTGATAACAACATGGAATGAACCGTATACCAATCCTCAAGTTTTTCTTCATCAGTTGGTTTGGTAATCTTTTCCTCAAGAAAACCAAATTTTTGTTTCGCACGTAAAGCTGTGCGAATAGCTCGAGCCCATTCATGGTAATTATCACCTTTGAGTTGAACGGTGGTAATCAATTGTCCGGGGTTATCAGCAATGCTTAGGTAATAAGCATCAAGTTTCTTGTCTCCTTCTGGAGCGGTGGCCATGGTGTGATGATGTTGATCAATTTCAACTTAGGGTAGTAGCCGCAGAACCCAATTCTGCAAACTCAATTCTTCGAATTTTCCTCTTTTTTTTTAAAGTTGGATCTTAGTACGGCTCTGATACCATGTAAAATTATTTGGGGAAAATTTTCACTTGTCATTCATCTTTCACAAATCATTACAATATATAGATACATCTAGGGCTTCACCCTAACGTATAATTCCGAATTTAGCCTTACTACATAGATACCAATAATACACCAATCAATACAATAAATACAATATTTTCCGTCGTAATAAATGAGCATTATAATCTTTACGACGCATACCATAAAGAAAAAAATTGTATTTTATGGAGTAGGTGTAGGTTCAGTTTTAGAATATTTGAATTTTATATTTATAAAAGGAAATTTTGTTACATATCGTAGTTAGTGGATTTGAATCTCTATTTCATATATTTACTTCGTTTAACGGTACTATATGTGCTCCTAAAGTTCGATGCAAATTAATCTTATGTCTGATGATGATCGGTTTCCTTTTGGGTATTGAGTAAAGAAGAATTATAATAATAATAGTAAGAAGATATATATACACTTAACTTACAGTACCAAATATTCCCTCCGTCCCAAAGTATAAAACATTCTATATTTTTAAAAAATGTCTACAATATAAGTTATTTTACCAAGGCCGGCCCAAAGCTAAGGCTTATTAGGCGGCGGGCGAAAAGTCAAAATTACATGTTTCGCAAAAAAAAATCATTTAGATCTAATCTCAACCAACCTAATATAATGTGTTAAAAATAACATGAATAGATAAAGTATTATAGGCCCACTCATATAATGTGTTAAAAAAATTATTTGAATTGATAAATACCCAAAATTATAATAACTCATATGCATCAATTCGAATTTCATTGTGCATCCGTTCAGCTAGTGGTTTTAGCTTTTGAGGACGTTGCGCCGAGCCCCCGCGAGTTGGCGCTGCACCCTCGAACCCCGTTTTGTTACGGCAACCCAAATGTAAACGATAATAATATATGAAAAAATATCTAACATCGATGAATATGAATTTTATATATACAGATTTTATAAACGAGATGTTTAAGTAATATTTATAAGCATGTTTTCGAAAAGAAGAAAAACAAACTTCGAACTAAAAGGCTAGGCCTAATTTGGAAACTTGGCCGAAGGCCCAAAAATTTCCAGGGCCGGCCATGTCTGCCCGTGCCAAAAAGATATCCAATACATCTTTTATTACCCTTTTATCACCATTTATCTTTACAGGACTCATTACATTTTGATCATTGGTGACAAGGTGTACATTGATACATGTTGTGATTGGGGACAAATCGTTTCCCTATTCAATATCAATTGATAGCTTCTGGGTCATTTAGAGTAGAGTTGTAAGAGAGTCATGCTACTCGTGAGTAGCTTAAGATCGGCTCGAGCCAAAAACTCGACTCGACTTGGCTTAAATCCGATCGAACTCAAACTTCAATCGACTCGACTCGAAGATTAAATGAACGATACTCGAGCAATGCAATAACCGACCCGACTACTAGTGAGTAAGCTCGTGTATATATATATATATTTTCCGTGAAGATGAAAGATTTTATTAAGCCGGACTAACGCCAAAAGATACAAACAAAGACAAACCAAACCACCGAACAATGCTCGAGCTCCACCTGGACAAATGAAAAAATAGAAACAACAAAAAAGCGAAGAAACAAACAACCTAAATGACATGAACTAGTTCTCAACAAGAATGCCTTGACATAACACAGATGAAGAAGCCCGTGAAGCTCATCCCTACACCTGAAGAAAGACATAACGACACAAACACAGAAAACAAGACAAACAATAGTATGATCGTCAAAAGTGAAACCAAAGTAAAGGTAGACACAACCGGAGACCCACCACTGCCAAGTGAAGAGATAATCCCGGAAGTGTCACTAACTCTCTGTTGGATGTAATATCGCCGGATGGATCTAGATACGCCCGATTACGCAGCGGAATAAACAAGAGGATCACGATCATATATAATTAAACTACATAATTTAAGATCTACCTACAAGAAGGTGAGATCTACTTACCAATCAAAAGCGAGATCCAAAAGATTGAAGAAGTCGAGATCCAATTTGAGATGCCACGATCTTCCGATGTGTATCTCCAAGCAACAACCGGTGGATGTTGATCCATGATGCTTGACCTCCTTGATATGCTACCCGGAAAATCTCGAAGATTTTCCCAACTCTAAACCCTAAGCTTTGGCCGAATTCCTTAGCTTATTTTGTCTGTATGTATGCGCATTACGTGTTATAAAAGACTTAGGAGAACTCTCTTTATATAAGAGAGAAATCATTGTCCTCCAAGGATTTAATAATTAATACAAAATCAATTATAATAATCATTTTCCATAAAAGATACTCCTAGAATAATCTAGGATAAATCTAGAATATGTAAGGATCAATCTAATATATATTCCTTAATTAAATATTTAACAAATAAACAATTAATCACATGTCTTATAATTATCAAAAAAACCAATTCCTTAATAATTACCAAGACATATGACACGCCCCCAATAAAATGGGCCGAGTCCACGAAAAATGTCTTTTCCATGTATTTTATTATTTAGTCCAATAAATAATAAATCTCACATCAATTAAATAGTCCAACTACTTAATTATTATTTGAGGCCCAACGTCAAGAAACATGTGCATGTTAGGAGCCACATTGGGACCATGGACCTATAACCAGTAGCTACAATAAATTAAATAAAATTATTCATCGAACAGAACAATTCTTATTCAATCTATTAATTCTGGGATTACACCACCATAAACCCGAACCTGAACTCTATCGATTATAGATATATACTTACACTATAATCAATGAGTCAATAAGCGTCCATTGATATAATCATTACATACGGATAAATCCTCCATAGACTGTTCGTTTTGATTCAAGATATTTCCGTAAACCCTTCTCAAAACATCTTATCCTTATTTACCATTAACCCCCTAGTGATCAATTAGTTCATAACTAATATAATATAAACTAGGCCCATCGATCAGTTTCTAGGATTAAAAAAATAAGGGAACTGTCTGTCTACTTCCTGCAGGAAGGAATGGATTCTATATCTGTGAAGTCACAGACTACTCACTCATTCCAGAATAGAGCCAACGAGAAGTGTTCAGATCACATGTATCCAAGTGATCCTTAACTAACACATCAAACCCTACTTTGAACCAAGCAGTAGACTGTGATCACATCAGGACTGAGATTAATCCATATATGATCATCTTGTGATTCGATAAGATTTCTCGATCACGGAATTATATTGAGAATTCAAATCAAATCGGTCCAGTCTTATATGATAGACATCATATATAAATGCCCCACTAGGTACCCTATACCAATGGTCCGGATAAGACGGTCACGCCGTTAAGTGTTCTGGGAGCATTATTGGTATATTAATCATGAGACTCATACTCTGATTAAATTCACAACGGACTAACTTGTTTTAAGCATATCATCACTAACTCAATCCTCGTGTGTATGCCATACATTGAGTTATATGATTACATACCGATATACTTAGGGTTTTCATCAGTGTATAATATAAGCATAAATGCAAATATTAAGATGAATTATAAATCCTATCAAAAACAATTACAGAAATTGTCTTTCGGGCATACACCTAACAATCTCCCACTTGCACGAAAGGCAAGTGATTAATTGTTTAGAGCATACCCCTTATACACAACATTCTCCCACTTGCTCTAAAAGAAAATGAGATATATCCCTCAATTCTGTACCCGCCAAGTGCATCAAACCATTTAAATGTCAAAATACACTTCGAGTGTGCCGCCGCAGGGTCGGTCAGTGACTCGGTGAGTATGCAACATCTAAATGCCACGCGACCCGTTAGGTTGTCAGCTCGAGACGATCTTTAGGATCGAAACGTCGCCGGTCCATCCAATCAGGTGGTACTCTCCCAATATGCTTTTTTTTTACCTCTAGTGACTGCGAAGATCCTTATCAGCTACCTCTCCACTGTTTTCACAATGAAGTGGTATCGGCTTACCAGATCTAGAATTGCTCCCAGATATGGAAGGAAATCCTCAATCTGACTTAAAATCAGAATCTCATGAGTAAACACTGAGCCCGAGATCGACTTAACGATCATCCTTAATCTGACTTAAGTCAGAATTAGTGTAATCATTTATATTCACGTTCGCACCCGAATATACTAGCATATTATTCCGCGTTCTCCAAAGATACTTGAGGACGTACTAAACTTAATATTTAATACTCAAATCCAAGATTCGATTAACTTGTAATTACTTGACTTTCTCTTATCAAAAGAGAGTCTATCCCATTTTCTATTCATCCTCAGGTTTAGAGAAACATTCCGTGAGAGGTAGGGTAGGACTACATCGTTGAATGTTGCATACCGATATGCAAAATCATCTTAACTATTAGGATAGATGGGATTTCCAGTCACATATTCTCGGGAATTTGACCGAATCAAATCCTTTAGAATGTAGTCCGTTTCTTTCATAAAGAGAATCTTGGCATGTCAGTTTCCGACTTCAGATAACCCACCCATGTTGTTTCCAATTGTTTCAGTGTTACCATTTATGAACACTAATGTATATACTACTTTACCAATACTGACATCCAGTCTATGAAAGACTTATCAATATTCTGGTCAAGTCCACATACTTGAAATATGTGACTTTTAAATTACCCAGAGGTTTGCTTTGATCCTTAGAGGATATAAGCCTTGGTTCCTGAATCAATTCAGATTCCGTTTGATTGCCAAGAAAGTCTCAGGGAGTTACCTCTATTTCCTGCTTTCTAACGAAAGCATGCATTTATTCTTAGCTAAAACCCTTATGTTCCGAATGAATTCAGATTCCGCTTGTTCGGCAAGAAAGTCTAAGGGAATCACCCCTATTTTCTGCTTTCTAACGGAATCAAACAAGACCGAGTGGTGATAGAGTTCACGGTCTGGTTAACTCTCTACTTGTTAAGGAATCACCCCTAGACCACTCAGCTTTGTACCGAAAGTTAAACTTTCTATTCATTTGACTCTTATCATGTAGATCTAATTACTCCCACTGGGCCTGAGACACTCAGGTGGTTCTACTAGAGTGTGAACAGAACTGGAGTACCAAAACTCCATTCACGCAGGGTTATGGATTTTAAACCAACCTCTATTGATCGTAATCCTATACAACCCGCAAGGAACCATAGGTTATCAATCACCTCAGAACTGCAAAGTCTTCAGAAAACCACAATAGGTAATGGTTAAACCATACTCCCATTACGTTCTTGGTGGATTGATATTATGATCTAGTAGTAATTATCAGTGATATCACCAACAACCAATGTTGGACGTGGTCTGATCTAATCAGTTTGTAACTACCTTGAATAACCGTACTCCAAAGTCCAAGGTTGTTATTCAAAGACCCTTTCAGAAGGGGTTTTGACAGTATAACCGTCACTTTCTGATCTTAAGAATCTTATAACCAACCTTTACTCAACGTATAAGATATTGCACGAACAGTCATCATCTGAACGTGAAGAGAGTTTGAGAAAGTAATAATACTTGAGTAAACTTCAACTTAGTTTATTCATTGAGTAAAAAGATGTATAAATAGATACAATTGAGATAGAGAGACTAGCTAGCTAGCTTGGGCGGCCACTTGAGTATGTAGATGTGGGCGGCAAGCATGCAAAAAGTAAAAAGTAAAAGTTATGTCTATGACATAAAGTAAACTAGGGTTTGACATATTAATTGTTTATATGAATCACAATTAATATGTCTTTTACAATTAAATAAGGTGTACAAAATATTATGCACGAAAATCCTGAGGCTCATCGTAGTCTGGCCGAGCACCTGCCGGAACCTCACAGACTCAGATGTCGAGTAATATTTCCACACCCCCTCAAATTGGGTCAGTATATGTTGATGCAAATGCAAGTTTGCTACTTAGTCTCTTTGAACATAAGAGGTGGAATAGCCTTGGTAAGAATATCGACATTCTAATCATTGAAGGAACATCTTGGAGTTGAATAATCTTGGCATCAATCTTCTCCTTCGTAGTGTAATCACAATGTCCACATGCTTGGTTTTATCATGATGGATCGGATCTTCCGCCATGCATAAGGTCTGAATTATTATCACAACAGAGTGTGATAGGTTGCTAATAAGGTTCTTTGAAGTTCGATCGGTACACTTTTTTTAGCCATAGAGCTTCACAAATGCCAAGTACAAGTGCCTCGAGTTCAAATTTCAAGATCGCTTCTTGACACAAGAGGGTTGTTTCTTGCTTCTCCAAGTAACCAGGTTTCCCCATACATATGAGCAATAGCCTGTGGTAGATCGTCATCAAATGTGACATCCAGCCCAATCGAAGATCGGTGTAGACCTTGATTGATCTATCAAGAGACTTGGTGAAGTGCAGGCCTTGGCCAGAGTGGACTTTAAATATCTCAAGATCCTATTCACAAAGATCCCAATGTTGCTCAAGAGGCGGCGGTGCATGAACTGACCGACTGGACTAACCCCCATATGCAATATCGTGGCCTTGTGTGAGAAAGGTAGATGAGTTTCCCTACAAGCCTTTGATATTGTTCTTTCCTCGACAAAAATGTCACCATGCGATGAGGTGTTCTTTGGGGTCTACTCAGGATACAACGAGGCTTGCATCCCAAAGATGCCGCTTTCCTTCATGAGTCCAGGACATACTTCCTTTGGGAGACCCGAAATGCCATTGGTGTTTCTAGCTACTTCCATACCAAGAAAGTACTTGAGGTAGCCTGATCTTTAACTTGGAACACCTTTGCCAAGAGAGTCTTCAAGTTACGGATCTCGGTAGAGTCTTCCCCAAGAAGGATGATATCATCCACATATACAATTAGAATGGACCTCCTCCGGTTGGTTGTCTTGACAAACATGGTGTGATCAGAGTTGCATTGATGATATCCAGCAGACTTTAACCACGGTGAGTGAGTTTTCCAAACCATGCCCTTGGTGATTGCTTCAGCCATATAGAGATTTCCTCGCTTGCACACCTTGCCTTGAGTATGAGGATTGATAAAACCAGGGGTACAGTCATATAAACCTCCTCAAAGAGGTCCCCATTTAGAAAGGCATTTTTGATGTCCAATTGGTGAAGAGGCCAGTCAAGTTGGACAAATGGTAGGAAAATCGAGACTGACAAAGGTGTTGAGCTTTGCTCTTGGTGCAAAAGTTTCCTTATAGTCAATGCCATAAGTTTGAGTGAATCCCTTGCTACCAATCGGCTTTATACTTGTCAATTTTACCATCGAAGATTGTATTTGATAGTGAATAACCATCTGCAGCTAACTGTTTTCTTGCCTTTGGGAATAGTTGTGAGGTCCCAAGTATGGTTATCCAGGAGAGCAGTCATCTCTGTTTTAACAGCAGCCTTCCACTTATCATTTTGAAGGGCCTCCTGAATATTTTTAGGAACAGAGTGAGAGTCCAGGTCCTGTGAAAACATGGCAAAGGCAGGAGATAACTTATCATAAGATAAATAAGAATGAATAGAGTGATCAGTGCATGATCTCTTTCCCTTCCTAAGAGCAATAGGCCTATCATCAATGTCGCCAGTCGGGGGATCTCAGTATTGCCGAGTGTCGATGAGCTCGGATCGGCAGGCTCGGGTCGATGAGACTCTTGTCCAGGAGGTTCTTTGAGGAGTAGTAGGTCAGTAGAGAGTCGATAGGTGCATCAAGTTCATCTGCCGAGGATCGATGGGTTTTGGGTCAAGAGGAGTTCTTGAGAGTCGGCCAGACTCAATATCGCAGGCCGCCGAGGTTAGGACTCTGCTGAGGGTAAATGGTTTGCTGAGGGAACGGACTTAGTTCAATCTCAATCGAGTTTCCATCGTGAAGGATGGATCGAGAGGGTTTGCTTTGTAATATGGAGTCCTTTCAAAGAATTTCACATCCATAGAATTGTAAAATTTCTTTTCGTTAGGAGAGTAACACTTGTAACCTTTCTCGTCCCCCTGCATATCCAAGGAAAATGCACTTATGAGCTTTAGGATCAAGTTTACTTCTGTGTTGAGCATGGATATACACAAACACAGTACAACCAAAGATCTTTGGAGGCAACTGGGAAACAAGATGATGGCAGGAGTGTGTGGTCAGTAGGGTTTGGAGTGGAGTTTTGAAACCTAACACTCTGCTGGGAAGTCTATTGAGTAAATAAGTTGCAGTCAGTATAGCTTCACCCCACATGTATTTAGGAACATGTGTAGTGAACATGATTGATCTGGCCATTTCCAGCAGATGCCTGTTCTTTCTTTCAGCAACCCCATTCTGTTGAGGTGTTTCCACACAACTACTGATATGAACAATTCCTCTGTTTGTCAAGAAGTTACTGAGGTTAGACTCATAGTATTCCAGAGCATTATCAGTCTTTAAGATCTTGATCTTAGTATCAAATTGGGTGGAGACCATATGATAAAAATCTTGGAAGATAGGTCCAACTTCAGATTTGTCTTTCATTAGAAATAACCAAGTGTTTCTGGTATGATCATCAATGAAGGTGACAAACCACCTTTTCCCTGTTATACTTTTCACTCTTGAGGGCCCCCATACATCACTGTGAATTAGGGTGAAAGGTGAGGAGGGTAAGTGAGGTAATTTAGCATACACAGATTTGGTGAGTTTGGCAAACTGACATATATCACATTGAAGATCATTAAGATTGCATCCTTTAAATAATTCAGGAGTTAAAGTCTTTAAATAACCAAAACTAGGATGTCCTAATCTATAATGCCATAACATAATATTGTCTACAGTTTGAGAGCAGGCTGCTGAGGCAGATTCAGTCTTCAGGTTTCTGTCTTCAGCAGGGTGAACAATAAACAGTCCTGAGCAAGTTTTGGCTCTTTCCATTACTTCTTGTGAATAAGTATCTTGGAAAATACACTGATTGTCTTTAAAAGTGACTGTCCAATTAAGGTCCTTAGTGAGTTTACTGACAGATATAAGATTACAGTCTAGCTTTGGCACAAACAGGACATCTTTAAGATAAACCTTATCAGTAAGTTGAACAATTCCAAAACCTTGAGCATATGAAATAGACCCATCAGCAGTTTTAATTTTATGAGTCTGCTGACAGGGTTTGAGGTTATATAACAGGTTTTTATTTCCTGTCATATGAGATGAGGCCCCAGAATCAACTATCCAGGTGCCATTACTGAGTTGGGAATAAGATATACCTGTCTTGGTATGAGTGGCAATGCCTGTGAGAGAGTTATCGAGTCTTACGCCATTTGAGAAACTCTTTGAAGAGAGCTAATCGAGAATCCATAATATCACCAGTGATTCCAGTCTGCTGAGAGTGTTTGGACTCAGACAAGTCTTCCATCTTGCTTTGTCCTGAGTTATACTTTTTCATAGATCTTGACAACCCAAGATTATTGTTGTAATCAAGTCTGTGATTTGTATATGGAGTGGAGTCAGTAACCTCAGTCTGTTGAGATTTACTTAATGAGTAGGATGCTTCAGACGAAGACATTCTTGATAAAAAAGATACTGAGTTTTGCAGCGGAATATTAGAACTCAGTAGTCTCTGATACCATGAAGAGAGTTTGAGAAAGTAATAATACTTGAGTAAACTTCAACTTAGTTTATTCATTGAGTAAAAAGATGTATAAATAGATACAATTGAGATAGAGAGACTAGCTAGCTAGCTTGGGCGGCCACTTGAGTATGTAGATATGGGCGGCAAGCATGCAAAAAGTAAAAAGTAAAAGTTATGTCTATGACATAAAGTAAACTAGGGTTTGACATATTAATTGTTTATATGAATCACAATTAATATGTCTTTTACAATTAAATAAGGTGTACAAAATATTATGCACGAAATCCCGAGGCTCATCGTAGTCCACGAGCACCTACTGGAACCTCAGCAGACTCATTATCTTTGAGTAATATTTCCACGTAACGTATGCAAAAAATTTCCAGTCCTACCTTCAAGCACTAAGTGCTAAATGCCTATATTGACGGAAGTGGGGTGAACCGAATTCTCTCCTTATCCACAAATTTGTAAGCATCTTCTAGGTAGACTTCTCGGTTTTACATGATAGTGTAAACCGTTATTTCGCAACCAATATCTTAAATGAGTTAAGCAGTGTATTGTAGCACATTAATAACTATATGAGGCAAATTTATGGTGTTATCCCTCAGTGGATAAATTCCACTGGGAGGCAGGCCGAGCATTAGTCCCAAGACTATGCTATGGCCTATTACTGAGCATGGAATACTCTATCACTGGTGAAATCAGAGATACCTCCAAATATTTTAGATAATCTTACTGGTGTTTTGAGTAGTTGTCTGATGAGATGTCACTACTTAGAAGCTCCTTCTAACTTGTATCTTTCACAAGACCCCGAAGGTCATTATGAACAAGCTATGTTACTTCTTTAAATCTATTACCCTTTCCCGATTGAAAGGAAGCTTAGTCATTGTTCCTTATGAGACAGTGTTCCTTGACTAGGAGATAGGAATCACCCTAAGCCAGTCTTCAGATCTTGTCTTTAGGAAATATGCACTAATTAATAGAGTATGACGAAGTGTTTATCTAAATACGGAAACCTTTTGCCTTTAATAGTTTAAGATGTGTTACATATACCTTTTCAAAGATTTCTTAGTGGTTCTGACTTTATCAAACAAAAGTCGAGTCTTGGATTCGTGCTACAAAATGTCATATTCACTTTCTATAAGACAAACAAATTATCGAATTGAAAGTGAATCCATTTGTTCAACGAATCAAGACGTAAAATAAATTTTACGTGATATTCAAGGATTGAATCCGAAATTCATTTCCTTATATCGCTCTCACTATTCTAAATTGAAATAATCGCCCGTTGTCTACTCTATTTATTGTTTAATGCATAGCTACCTTGTTCTTCCAAAGAACTTAGCTTTCGAGGAAATCGTTAAGGATGCATTGGTCAGTGATCCGAAATCACTTTCCTTATCCTCTGATTTTCTATTTATTAATATTCCGGTTTAGCCTTAAAACTACTTAGTTTAGATTACTAACTACTTAGTTTAGATGACTAACACGTATAGACATTATTTCCCATTCTTGACTTTCCTTATATGGAAACAGTATTGAACTAGCAGTTCATTTGAGTAGACACTACTCGTGAACTGTGGGATGTCTAATGATAGTGTTACTCGTTTGGACTATTTGATTTTTCTAATAAATCAACAAATCATAAGGTTAAACCTCCCACTAGTTTATCGGTTCCTAATACCGACTAACTAGCAATACTTTATTTATGATTTTTCAGAGATTAGAAAATCACCAGAACTAAGCTCCCACTAGTTTATCGGTTCCAAATACCGTCTAACTAGTTATGCTTTGTTCATATTTTTCCAGGAATGGAAAAACTCTTGTGCAGTCTCTTACACATTTCTAATGATTCAGAAAAACAACAAATCATAAGAATAAAGCTCCCACTAGTTTATCGGTTCCAAATACCGTCTAACTAGCAACACTTTATTTATGATTTTCCAATTTTTCAATTAGAAATTTCTTGTGTGATTATTCACACAATTAAAATTCACTAATAGAATTTTATGTAGTCCTACATCATCTTTGAACTAAGTGCGTCTCTCGTTCAACACGAGTGACAACAGTGACATACCTATACTATGTCACTTAAGATTTAAAGGCTCAAGAGGAATATCTCTTCCGAAATTTAATTGCATTCTTCGATGAGTTCAACGTTCTTGTTACTTTCCACTTTTAACGAAGTCATTACACTAGCAGTTTAGTAGCCTAGAGATGATAGTTGAAAACCAAATTGACAGAAAAAAAATTCATACATACACGACTAGATAAATTTTAGGAATTATAAAGTGTAAAAGTCTATCCTACCATTCCAAGGATTTAAAATCACATCGTACCGCCGCCTAGGGAGTCGGTATCAGCACGATGACGGTTAAACTGAGACAATCTCTCTCGATGATTAAACTTTGAGAATCAAATATCTCATGGGAATCGTACATCCCATACTTTAATCGTCGATTACTTTCCTTTTTCAGCCAAAATATTTCCTAAAATATCCTGATGAGTGTGACCTACTATTTCAGACCTTTAAGTACGCCCCGAGTATGCCTACGTAGGACAGGTCAATGACCCGGTGAGTCCTCAAGATCCTATCCTTTCGGAGACCAAGCCTTGAATTTTGATAGCGGTGAACACCATCCGAAGGGGGCCGAAATCAAAGCGGCATGAGGCGTCACCATTCTCTCACATGCTTGCATCTATAGTAGAGGCCGTGAGGTCGGCTGTCTTTTTCCCCACTCCCACTCCATATTTTGAAAAAGTGGTGGGTTTACTGATTGCGGTTTTGGACTTGACAATATTTTAAGAAACAATAAATCATGTACCCGAATGGTGTCGGTGATGTAAGCAAGCCTACCCGTCTTATTCGTTGGAACATATGTGACTGTCGGTCGGATCCGGCTAAGAGAAGCCCCGTTTAGCCGTAAAGGCTTGTCGGATATGTTAAGTCTTACCGAACCCCCGTGCAATCGTCACACGTGGAGGGTGAGTCGATCGAGCCGTAGCTCAATTGAACTTACCCAACCATGGTTAGACCATTTCCGAACCCATGTATCATGATTTTCCGATTACTTAAATTGTCAAACTTTCCCGTAGACACTACGGAACAAACCCATAATCTCGTTCCGGTTTAAGGTGGGATTCACCGAGAATCCATCACCGAAAACTAAATGATTGACAAAACCCGATTCCTCGGTTCTTTAATTAGTTTTTAAAATAATTAATTCCCACAACAATTAATTAAATATTAAACTAATTAATCGAGTTGAATACATGCCTAATTAATTATCCATAATTAAATAGCTACATGTATGCATATGAAGTGGAATTCATGACATGATGCATGTCATGGCAATTTTCCAGTTCTAAGCATACATCCTAAGCATACATACTAGTGCGGAAAATAAACATCAAGATGGACCGTTGGCACCCCCGTATCTAACCTATTAGAAAATAAATAAATAAACCCTAACTAGGGTTTACTAGTTTCTAATACAATCTGCTGCTGATCCGTTTCATCGATCATCGGGCATCCAAACGAACTCTGATTGTCACGAAACTTTATGGGCCTTTTCTGCATTCCTCCTGCTTCAATATGGATGGTTAGATCTGAGTTTCGATGGCCCAATTTTCTCCAGCTATCCGCCGATCCAACAGCTGCATCTGTTTAAAAACTGCGGCGCAGCAATGTCTTCCCTGAGCCGATCGGGTATCGAGACAAAACCCGATCGACCTAAAAGTTTTAGGGCTTGTTTATAACTCCATTTTAGTCAATCTGAACGGTCGGATCTTTGTCTCAACGTTCCAAACTCTTCCAGAAATTCGACGAACTAACAGCTGGGGCTGCTGTGCTTTTAAGACATAGCAGTAACTTTATTGCAACGACTGGACATCACGATGGACTCCGATCGACACGAAATTTTTAGGGCTTGTTCTTCAACTTTTATTCTTCATTCTTACCGGAGGGATAGCCGTTGAATAAAAAAACGAACATCAACAAAACATATCTACTTCTAGGAAACTAAAATTACAACAACAAATAAATTACATAATTTCATATACTCATATAAACGAATTTATATGAGTTTACAATAGATCTAACGGGTAAACAGTACCAACCACAATCCATCTCTTCACCACAACATATCAAAACATTCATCATCATGAAATTTTTTGAAATTTAAAAAAAAACAAAAAAGATGCAATCTAAACATGCAATTCCACTCTTATATCTATTAATTATGTACTTTAATTTATAGATCGGAGGCTCTGATACCACTTGTTGGATGTAATATCGCCGGACAGATCTAGATCCGCCCAATTACGCAGCGGAATAAACAAGAGGATCATGATCATATATAATTAAACTACATAATTTAAAATCTACCTCCAAGAATGTGAGATCTACTTACCAATCAAAAGCGATATCTAAAAGATTGATGAAGCCGAGATCCAATTTGAGATGCTACGATCTTTCGATGTGTATCTCCAAACAACAACCGGTGGATGTTGATCCTTGATGCTTGACCTCCTTGATATGCTACCCGGAAAATCCCGAAGATTTTCCCAACTCTAAACCCTAAGCTTTGGCTGAATTCCTTAGCTTATTTTGTGTGTATGTATGCGCATTACGTGTTATAAAAGGCTTAGGAGAGCTCTCTTTATATATGAGAGAAATCCTTGTCCTCCAATGATTTAATAATTAATACAAAATCAATTATAATAATCTTTTTCCATAAAAGATACTCCAAGAATAATCTAGGATAAATCTAGAATATTTAAGGATCAATCTAATATATTTTCCTTAATTATTTAACAAATAAACAATTAATCACATGTCTTATAATCATCAAGAAAACTAATTCCTTAATAATCACCAAGACATATGACACGCCCCCAATACTAGAAAATTAGGGTTCACACGAAATTTCACATAATCCGGCCGAGTCCACGAAAAATGTCTTTTCCATGTATTTTATTATTTAGTCCAATAAATAATAAATCGCACATCAATTAAATAGTCCAACTACTTAATTATTATTTGAAGCCCAACGTCAAGAAATATATGCATGTTAAGAGCCATATCGGGGACCATGGACCTATAACCAGTAGCTACAATAAATTAAATAAAATTATTCATCGAACAGAACAATCCTTATTCAATCTATTAATTCCGGGATTACACCACTATAAACCCGAAACTGAACTCTATCGATTATCGATATATACTTACACTCTAATCACTGAGTCGATAAGCGTCCATTGATATAATCATTACATACGGATAAATCCTCCATAGACTGTTCGTTTTTATTCGGGATATTTCCGTAAGCCCTTCTCAAAACATCTTATCCTTATTTACCATTAACCCCCTATTGATTAATTAGTTCATAACTAATATAATATGAACTGGGCTCATCGATCAGTTTCTAGGATTAAAAAAATAAGGGAACTGTCTGTCTACTTCCTGCAGGAAGGAATGGATTCCATATCTCGTGAAGTCACGGACTACTCACTCATTCCGAATAGAGCCAGCGAGAAGTGTTCGAGATCACATGTATCCAAGTGATCCTTAACTAACATATCAAACCCTACTTTGAACCAAGCAGTAGACTGTGATCACATCAGGATTGAGATTAATCCATATATGATCATCTTGTTACGATAAGATTTCTCGATCACGGAATTATATTGAGAATTCAAATCAAATCGGTCCAGTCCTATATGATAGACATCATATATAAATGCCCCACTAGGTACCCTATACCGATGGTCCGGATAAGACGATCACACCGTTAAGTGTTCTGGGCGCATTATTGGTATATTAATCACGAGACCCATACTCTGATTAAATTCACCACGGACTAACTAGTTTTAAGCATATCATCACTAAGTCAATCCTCGTGTGTATGCCATACACTGAGTTATGTGATTACATACCGATATATTTAGGGTTTTCTGCAGTGTATAATATAAGTATAAATGCAAACATTAAGATGAATTATAAATCCTGTAAAAAACATTTGCAGAAATTGTCTTTCGGCACTACACCTAACACTCTCTGCCTAGAGGGTGACTACCATAATCGTCGACTAAGAGCCCGAAACCTTAGAGGGAGAATGAAATTCTAACGCCACTTTCCACCACCGCAGTCCACCTAAACATCAATGCTCCGCCGCCTGATGATGAAATTCCACTGCCAGCTACCAAACGAATTTATCTGAGCAGGGAAAGCACCCAGATCCGCAGACAGCCGGCCAACACCCGTCCCTAACAACAAATATCCGATCTAACACCACCGTCTGCATGCAAGCTCTGGGATCTTGAGAGTAGCGGGTCATGAAGAAAAAGGCAAGAGCAAGTCAATAGAGTAAAGAGGCAGCCGGTACAGCAAACAGAGAAGGAAAAACAACAAAAAAACGATATGGAGATCGAATGCCGGCAGCATTACGCCACCGGCGTCGAGGGGAGGAAACTGAGAGGACTGCCGGCAAACTTGAGAGCTTTTAAGAGTGAGACTTTTTCAAGAGAGAGAGCCGAATAGTTTCAAGCTCGAATATGTATATTTATATAAGCATTTATGTATATTTATACACACATATACATATATATTATTACAGATGTAATTGTATCTTATAATTATAGTGAAGGTAAATATCATATGAAATGTTGAACTTTTCATTGATTTTATATATTTTGTATGTTGTTGCCTATCAAATATTTTGCATTAAATATTTTGTTTTATGTTCATTAAATTATTGTTCGCTTAGGTAAAAAAATAGTCATAATTGTCCAAAATGACATTTTTCGTTACTACCATCCAGTGATAATTTAAAGAGCGACAGAGGCTAAATTACATTTTTAATACAAAATGAAGAAATATGACATACAATTTAAAAAAATAGACTTTTGCCCAGAAGGACGGATTTAATATTAAATCAAGCTGGAAGGAAACTGCTGATTAATCAGGATAAAAATATTATAAAGTTCCATCAATACCATTTTTTATTAATTCTTAAACGTATTTTTTCGCCTTCCAAATTTAGCAGTTACAACCATGATATTCCATGATCTTGGTATTTAGTCCATGATATTATTTATTTAATTTTCACTATTTATTTTTACCGTCAATCAATTATCCATGATTTACGCATCAATTATCAATACATAATTTGATTTTAATGTAAAAAAATACTAACTTTATCCACAATTTTGATGCAAAATTACTCCACCTATGTTACTCGATCCATATCAGCGTCACTGCATTTTTTTATGTAACTACATCTATTTAATTGGTTATTACTACTAATTTTTCAATGTTACTACATTTTTGGTTGTAAATTATATCTAATTTATTAATTTATTCTTACTTGTTTTTCGAGTGTCAACTGCATTTTTTGTTGTAACTATATTTTATTGGTTGTTACTTCTTTTATATGTTACTACATTTTTCTAGTGTTAATACATGTTTTATGTGTAACTACATTTTTATTGAAACTATATTTTATTGGTTATTCTTACTTTTTTTACGTTACTACATTTTTAGCCCGTGAGTACACTTTTTATATGTAATTACATTTTTTTGATGTGATTACATTTTTTTATCAGTGTTACTTTTTTTTTTTGTAACTTCACCTTTTATCGTATTTAATTTACTATATATATATATATATATATATATATATATATATATATATATATATATATATATATATATTTATTTTAAGTCGAAAACAAATTACATCTCCAACGTATGAAAACCCAAAACATCAAAAGAAATTCTCTTGGTGCGATCGATTTCGTCATCTCGTTCAATGATAGTATAACTTCGCGTGCTTCCATTCTCGATAGAGCAGCAAGCATGTATTGACACCACACTCCAAACCTCTTGTGCAAGCTTCAACCATTGCCACCGGTTTGCACCTTCCATAAAATTGAGAGATATGTCTCATCTGCTTTAGAGCAAATGGGAGAATGTTGTGAATAGGATAAGGGTGTGCTCTAAAAACAATTGCTGCTTGTCCCTAAGGGCAAGTGGGAGATTGTTGTAAGTAGTAGTCTTGAAAGACAATTTATATAATTGTTTTTATAATTAATAAATGTCAGATTTATTATTTTCTTATTATTTGCTTCGTGCTAATAAGAAATACACTATTGAAAAACCCCAAGTTGTATCATATGTAGCCATGTAACTTAGTGTGTGTTGGCACACGTGAGGATTAAGTTTATGGTGTTACACTTGAATTGTTAGTCCGTGGTGAACTTAATCAAAGTATGTGGTCTATTGATTAAAACCACCATTAATGCGCCCAGAACACTTTATGGTGTGACCGTCTTATCCAGACCATCAATATTGGTTATCTAAGTGGTGCATTTATATATGATATAGTCATATAGGATCGGACCGATTTAATATGCATTTCTCATATAATTTCGTGATTGAGAAATCTTATTGAATCACAAGATGATCATAAATGGATTAACCTTAATCCTGAAGATTACTGATTGTTTCAAGATAGGGTTAGATGTGTTCGTTAAGGATTGCTAAGAGGCGCGGACTGAATCACTTTCACGTCAGAATTATTCGGGAATGAGTAGCGAGAGTGTGTATCACAGATACGGAATTCATTCCTTCCTACGGGAAGTAGAAAGACAATACCCTTATTTGTTAATCCTAGAAACTGTTCGATCCCGGTAGATCATATTGGTTATGAACTAATTGGTCATTAGTGGGTTGATGGTAAATAAGGATAATATGTAATGAAAAAGGTTTACGGAAACATTCCTGCTTCATTATGGATAGTCAATGTAGGGTCAGTCTGTACGTAAAGATTATATCAATGGACGCTTATTGTATGTTATATCTGTAATCGATAGAGTTCAGTTTTGGATCTATGGTGGCGTAGTTCCGGAATTAATAAGTTTAATAGAAATGTTTTGTTCGATGAATATTTTATTCAATTTATTGTTGCTACTGGTTATAGGTACATGGTCACTGGGTTGGCTCCTAACGCGCGAGTGAATTCTCGTATTTCAGAACCTCGAGAAATAATTATATAGTTGCTCTGTTTAATGAATATATGAAATATTATTTATTCGCTAAATAATATGGACAATAGAAAAGACATTTTCAATTATTCCTTGGCACATAAAATGGCGTCGCATGTGTAGAAAATTAGGAGAATAAATTTTCCTGAATTATATCATATGTGTAAACTCTTGTTTATCGTAAACTCTTGTTTAATTTGTAGTTATAATCTTGATTAGTTGGAATTCGTAGTATCCACATTAGGGTCTCAATAGTTTGAAGGTTGATCGTAGTTTGTTTGGTTGTCTTCCGTATTTTTCGTTAATAATTTGATATGATGTAAGATTTACGTGGGATTTAGAGTTTTCTTTAAATATCACATGGCGGACGTTCAATTTTTCGGATAAGGACTCAGTATTCAGAACGAGACGTTGCATAATTAGGGTATGTTTGGACATGATTCGGTTTGATAAAATTTCATTGTTTCAAATTGAAACTAAATTCTACGAAACGATTTGATTTTTAATCGTTTGGAAACTGACCGAAAACTTTTAAGGTACGTTTGGATTGCTTGTATGGAATGGAATAGAAAGCTTTTCTCATTCCATTCCTTCATTTTGACGTGTTTAGTTGCGAGAGAATGGAATGGGTTTTCACTCCGTTGGAATGATTTTTTTACCATTTTCATTCCATCAAAACGGAATGGACGGAATGATTTGATGGAATGAAATGTAAGTATAACCTAGTGATAAAAAATCAACTACCACCGCCCGGCGCCCGCAACCTCCCGTGACACCTGCCCACCCCACCGCAATCCACCACCACCACCCTCCGCCGCAATCCACCACCACCACCCTCCGCCGCAATCCACCACCACCACCCTCCACCACCGCCGCCTACCCTGTCACCACCCTCAGCACAACTCATCACCATCCCCCATCATAGCCCAACCCACAACCATCACAACCCGCCGCCACCGCCATAACAACCAATGGTATCACACACCACAACCACCACCATCACCACCACCTCAACCACCACTATCGCACACCACAATCACCACAACCACTACTATCGCACACCTCACATCATCCTCCGCCACCAACCACCGCTTGCTACACTCGTTATCATGCACGCTCATCACCCACCATGTTACTTGTCACATCTAATATAATCTTGCATATTTCATTCTATTGCATGACAAACATAGGAATTGAATCGGTTTCATTCCATTCCATTGCATTCCATTCCATCAGTTTTATTCCATTCCGTTAAATTCCAGCAATCCAACGCACCCTTAGTTCAACTTTTTCAGTTTAATTCGATTTGTTCCAAACTATTGATTTGATCTTTAGAATTTCATTCATCATTACATTTTCACAAATGGTGGCTGGATTTTTTTTCCGCAAAACATTTCAAAATTTACACGAGTTCTTTCCCGCTTCTTATTTAATAACTAGTCGCTTTTCAAATAAAGTAAAATGCAAAAATTAGCTACTCATTAACGGTTCGGCTCCCAATTTCCGCCGGCCATCTGACTGACCATGGGCGTCGACTCCAGAAATGGCGACGTTTTCACCGCCACTTCTGCGCCAACCTTCTCCAAAGGCATCGATGATCCCCTTCTACAGTGGCTCTGGTAAGATTGCTCCTTCGAATTATCAAGGCCATCCCCACGCTGCACAACTTATTGCACGAATTAAACAGATTGTTTTTAACTTACTTCTGTTGATTCTAGGTCGATTGAGAAAGAAAGAAACTCAGCAAGTTCAATTGAATCCACAAGCAACTCGAAATTCGACAAACTTGTCACAGATTGCATTGAAACCTTCAAGAAGGATCCTCGGTACCAAAATGATGTCAGATTTCTCAAAATATGGTTCATTCATGTAATTCCTGCTCCTCTTTCAAGCATTGCATTCATGAGCTAGAACCTCTAATTTAGGCGATTGTGTTAATTTGAGGATTCACGATTTGGTGCAGATGGATGGGTGTGCAGATTATGAAGGTGTATTTAAGGAGATCCTGAAGAATAAGATATGTGTGTATAACGCTATGCTCTATGAGGTTTATGCACTTGTGTTGGAAAAGAAAGGGAGATTGATTGATGCTTTCTTCGTTTACCACTTAGGAATAGCTAGGTATTGAAGATCTCCTTTTCTTATCGTGCTTTATCTCCCATACAGATATTTAAACATGCTTGATATCTTATTAGCTTGTGTGTGTTACAGAAATGCTCAGCCCATAAATAGATTGAAGAAGGCACAGGTGCTTTTTCTTGAGAGAGTGTCGGATAGAGTCACAAGCGGTTCACTTCAAAAGGTCTGCTCTGAATTATTTGTATAAAGAGTGTTCAAAAATAGGATGAGCTAGAAAGTTCATCACATGGCATAGTTGAATGTTACTATACTTTTTGATGCGAATAATAAGTTTTGCATAGTCAATAGTCCCTTTCTCTGTCTCATATGGAATGTCAGATATGCAAATAAGACCTCATCTAACTTGATAGAAGATGTAAGTTAATTATTAGCTGCTTGCCATTAACAACTTTGTTATCTGATATTATCAGATTTACATTTTATATGAAAAATACTCAGCGATGAATAATGGGCTAGCTGTATTTTTCTTAAATAGCTTTAACATCTCACTGATAAACACGATGTATGCCTGACTGAGATATCTTGCTATTTGTGCATCATCGGTACTGAAGAAGGTAACAAACATGCTGGGAGAAGTAAGAATCAGTTTTAGAGATTCAAGCCTTGTTCTAGTTTGACTTAATATTCCAATGTTCACAATGTTTAAAAGGGATTAATATAACTAGCTACTATGGATATGTAGATAATTTTGAATCGTTGCTACTGTTTGCTTTTCCAGTTGTAGATGTGCAATTGGAATGTATGGAAATTATAGGTGGTATTGTTTTATTAACAAGGTGGAACTAGAGTGATTTTTCTATTGGTTTTATATACTTCTGGTTGTACACAATTTTTTTCAATACGTGTTCCTAGTTTATTCGTCTTAGATCATGCCTTTTGAATTACTCGACATAGCACCCTACGCTTTTAGGATATATATCAACTGAGTATGGTATACTGCGTGTCTGCCCTCAAGTTTCACTCCCAGGTGTTAAAAATGCTTAGTTCAACTTCATCATAGAAAACTAGATATTTGTGACTTATTCTTCTTCAGATGGATCAGGTTCAGGAGAAGGGCACAAATTATATAAACCCATGGATGGTCTCAACAATTAAAACACTGTTGCAGCAGATTAATCCTCATATGATTAAATACGACGTGAGACAAATCACTCTCTATATAGAAATTCTTTCTGAATAACTTGTTGGTATCTTGGCTTGCCTTAAAATACATCTAATAGGTAATTTCTACATACATTGCAGGGATATCATGCAAGTACCAAACCATACAAGGGAAAAGTGGCATTCTCTACGTTGCAGAAGTCTGGTCGGAACAAAATAATTGAGATAGGTTAAGTCTTACAATATTCAGACTTCATTCACATTTATGATGTGATGCTTAAATCTTTCTTTTAATGGTTTAACTTGTCATGGGAGAAAAAAACTATGTAAGGACAATTTGCTGTTGACTTGTTTGTATTTTTTTGTTGTTGCATATAGTTGGCAACCCATGTACTTGTGAAATAGCGAACTCCATTAGAGCAATAGTTTATGACTCAGCTTGTTTAGTTGATGGTTCTCTTACTCTAATGTTTCTGCAGTTTAAGACTTTTAGCTGGATGAAATCACTAGTCTTCACTGGACCTTGATTCATAGTGCTCTAACCTCCCAAAGTTCATTTTTCCATACAGATCAAACCTTTGTTTCAGTCCGTCCTGCTACTTGGTTTTTATGAATTATGATAATGAAACGTTCACTAAATTGATCAACTTCCACTTATGTAATTTCACATGTAAAAGCGAAGTGCCTAAAAATGAGAAAGTTTCCCAAGAATCTGACTGGTTTTGTGATCTTTTATGGTTAAAGGTGGAAGCAAGTACCATATTAAGGGATGTGCAGGTCAGGGTGGGTTTGCTCAAGTATTCAAAGCATTTGAGGATGGTAATCCTGAAGATGTGGTAGCTCTTAAGGTAATTATAAACGTTTGTATTCTTAACTTCCACTAATGATTCTAAAAAAAAAACTTCCTTGCATGAAAATTAATAGTTGGGCTCTGAAATTCCTTGCAGATTCAGAAGCCTGCCTTTCCTTGGGAGTTCTACATGTACCGTCAACTTGATAAGCGCATCCCACAAAAAGAGGTGTTTTCATTGTTAGCATGAGATTTAGTTAAGATTCATAAGTTGAAGGCTTGACGTCTTATTAAAACCATCTTCCTTTTATACTAGAGGATGAAGTTTGGGTTTGCACACAAAATGCATCTCTACTCTGATTACAGCATACTTGTCTCTAATTTTTTGGCCAATGGGACTCTTCAGGTTTGTGTGAGGACTATTAGTTCATTATATCAATTTAGGTCATTGGAAACCTTGTCATTCTTGTAATGTATGTGAACGAACTTTTGCAGGATGCTATAAACTCAAACGTTGTCATCGGTGGGTTTATGGAAGAAGTGCTATGTATTTATTACACGATAGAGATGCTTTACATTCTAGAAACTCTATATGATGCTGCAATTATACATGGTGATTTCAAACCTGATAATCTGATGATTCGTTATGCCAGGTAACTAATTTTGTTATCTTGCGCCCTTCCAGAATCTATAGATTACTCCCACCCTCCTTTTTATTTGAAACTTTTGACTTAGACATGCAGATTAACAAAATGACTTTGAATTTTACTTTTATTCTCTTACGTATAATAATTAAGGGAAAAAACGGAAAAAAAAATGTTTGAAAATGATGCCTTGGATATAATTTTGTTGTTGTTGAGCAAGGTAACTTAAAAATCTAAAAAGCCAAATAAAAAAGAACAAAAGCTTTTCATTATCGAAGCTTTATTTTACTGCCGAGTCAAATACAAGTTTCCATCTTACTTCTGTTACTATTGATCATAATAGCAGCATATATTACCAGAATGAGTGTTGTTTATTATTACCGCATTTCTGTCCCTAGGGCCCAGTGGCACTACTTCGTTCCATACGTTACTAGTAACTGGATTCTACAAATACTGAATAGAGGATTACTTGTAACTGGAGGACTCTGTGGATGAAAACAGAGAGGATACAATGGTAACAAATGTGCAGAGTTTATTCCTCACGTGTCAATGTGGCAACTGATTTTTATTTTTATTTTATTTTTTCCTTTTTCTATTTCGTAAAAAACAGTAGGAACCACACTCACACTTTTTACCATATTTAATAGAGTTGATAAATCCCACATACAACATAACTCAAATCTGAATTCTTCAGGATGGATCTCAGCATGTGCCACTAGGTTGTGACAGCTATTCACAACATTACACAACTAGAGTGTAGAGACAAGAAGTTTGCAAAATTTTGGTCATGCAAATTCCTTAGTCTTAAAGTATCAAGTATTAATTGAACTCAACCAACCATCAAGCTGTCATTTTTAGGGAAAGCACTACCTTAGACTTGGTATAAAAGCATAAAATGATGAAGAAAAGCTTGCACTAATTACAACGGGACAAACTAAATGTATACTTGTGTGTTTTGTTGAGAGCAAACAAGAAAGCTTCTAATGAAGCCATAAAGATAACCCATTATTACAAGAACATATAACTTAATCCATAGTTGTTCACTTGTGCAGCTTTCCTCTACTTTAATTTTATTTCTGGACTTTGTCTCCTGATGCTTAAGGGTTTCACTTCTATCTTGGTTGTTGGCTATACCAGTATCTTGAACCTGTAGCACTCATATTTATTATTGGTTTGGGTATTAGAGAAAATCAACCATTTTGAGAAAATGAGAGTGATATGGAGATTTGACATGTGCGTCTGACGGTTTGGTTTTTCAACTAGACTGTACTAAAGTCATGAATACCATATAATCCATCTGAATCAAAACATAGTTTAATCGTCTTATGTGTATTGTCCGTAACTACCCAAGGGAATTGATTTAGTTGAATATTTTTTTACAGGGATAACCTGACAGAAGATAAAGATGATTTCTACAACCATAGCGGCCCCTGGAAGGAACAGGTAATTTTGTTGGCCCCTTGAGCATAATTTCCTTGCTAGTGTGTTTGGATTTTGAGTCCCTGCTAATTGCACTTGCACAGGGACTTTGCCTTGTTGACTGGGGAAGGGGTATAGACATGCGTCTCTTTCCTGATCATACCCAGTTCACAGGAGACTGTCGAACTTCCGGTTTTCGTTGCATACAAATGCAAGAGAAGAAACCATGGACCTTCCAGGCAAGTGTTTCCTTATCATCAACAACATTGATTATTGCATTAAAAACTGGCTAACGCTCAAATTTTTTTTTTTTTTTTTTTTTGGGTCTGAATGGTGATACCAGGTAGATACATATGGACTATGTGTCATAGCTCATATGATGCTTCATAATAATTATATGGAGCTAGAAAGAAAAGAGACAATTGATGGGTCCTATAGTTATCAACCTAAAGCACCCTTTAAAAGGTATGCATTTTCACATTGTCCTTGTTGTTGTAGAATGGTTAGTTGATATCCTGCAATCCCGTCATTAAATCCTGGAGTGTATCATCATTGGCCTTCATTAGAAGATGAAACACGCGGTAATAATACATGATGTAGTACATTTTGTAATGCGTGCGTAACTGTGTTTCTTTTTTTTCTTTCCTCCAGATATTGGCAAGTAGAATTGTGGAGAAACTTGTTCAGAAAACTGCTCAATTTCAATTCTGATGAAGGAGAAGAGTACAAGAGCGTGTTGCGGGAAATCAGGCAATCCTTCCAAGAGTACATGTGCTCTAATCCTCAGTTAATTAAGAAGCTAAAGCAAGTATTAATGAAGCAAAGAAGTTCAATGTGTTCTTCTTAGCTTTGCATCTTTGCCATCGATATATACACTGTGTGTGATCGATGTCTCTATTTTTCACATGCATGTGCGGACAATTTTATATTATAGTGAATATATAGCTTGCCTTGCATCATCTAAACCAGTAGACCATGGTACGTAGTTTTGGAAAAAGTTAATCAATGGCTAGATGTTTTACACTTTTGGGATGTGTGGTTGGATCATGCATACTTGAGAGAATATTTCCTCAAGTTACTTGAGATGATCCTATTCCGTAGACCATGGGGTTATACTTATATATGTGACGGACAACATCATCAGCCATTATCTGAATGCATTGTATCGTACAGTAGTTGTATTGTAATACTATATATAATCTAAAAAAAATAAACATAATTACATTGGCATGTGCTAGAAATTAAATATTTTTCATTTACTTCCGACACCACATGTGTATTTTTTTTTTATACTTTCGACACCACACTAAGAACGTCGGTGTCACTGACGTTCTTTTTCAATAATAACGTCAGTGGACTAACGTTTTTCACCCATGATATATTTATAACTATAACGTCGGAGCCATTGACGTTGTTATCGAAAATCAACATCAGTGCCAGTGACATTAGTATTGAAAATCAACGTCAGTGTCAGTGACGTTATTTTGAACAAAAATAATCATGATACGTGATGTAATTTTTTGAATGTCATGAGTAAAGTGTGGTGCCAACAGTAAAGTTGCCTAAAATTTTTATTACATCTATTTAAGAAGGAAAAAAAAGGCATGTCAATGTTCAAATGGTAACTAAAGTAGTAATAGTATAGTACGTACGAGTATAATACCTATCTAGCTAGTCCCATATCTAAACAAATAAAAAAAGATCTTTAATTACATGTGACTAAGACGTTTGATTTCCAACAACAATCATATTTGCATTCAATTTCTTCTGATTCCGTCAAAAGTTGAAACGTACAGACTGAGAATTATAAAAATTATACAATTTGATTTTTAGAATTTAAATTATTCTTTTTTTGAGAAAACTTATTCTAACATCTCTCATTTGAACAACTTGTTGCTATTTCAGTCAGTGATCTTTGTCTGGTCCGAAACTAAAATAATAGATAATAGCATGTGTTGTACATGTCGTTTATGATTAATGGTTTAGTTTCCAAAACAACGTCGTTACAATACATACCAAGACTATAACATCAGTCTCCAGCTACGAACATTCTTTCAGAGTTTTTTATTTCGAGATATATTTATGGGCATCGTTAATAAGATTATTCGATATCTTTCTGACACCACATCTGTCAAGCTGAAATTCGATTTTTTAGGGGTCGAAATGTGTTATTTCAACACCTGTAAGATCGAAGTGTTTTATTTCAACCCCTAAAAAGTCGAATTTTACACAGGTTTGATGTCCGAGTATATTGGGTGTGGTGTCATTAACAATGCCCTATATTTATTTATATATAAGTCTCGAACCAAACGTTATTTATACACCGTATTGAGCTCTTCGAGACTCGTGCGAATTCCATAAGAATCAATTAATAAGTAGAGAACGACCATTGATTGTGCAAATGTTTTTTCTAACATTTCAAATACTAGTAGTATCATTTAGATCGTTACGTGGATGGATAATTAAATCATCAACACCTGCCCTGGTGAATTAGTTGGTGGTAAACACACTAATCTCATATTACATACATACAATGGGTAAGAGGAATACCCCCCAAAAAAGAAACAAAACAAAACAAAAAAAAAAACAAATTAGTGCCAAATTTCACCCGACTCGACGTCTAATTATTTTTTTAAACTCTGTTTTACAGGTTAGAAAAAATAAAAGGGGCAAATCTACAACTAGCTCCTGATGCATATATCTTCTGAAGTAATCGGTTGTATGGATGTTGTCCAAATTCTCACAGCTCGGGAACAGGAACGAGTGAACTTCTTTTCTTCGCTTCAACGTTTCTATTTGCAGGTGTGTGATATCAGATATGATGGCGCAAATCTGGTGGTCTCGGATCACCTCGTGATAACATTCTCTCATTCAACTGTCCCATTCTATTTCTTCTATTGGGTTATTTATTGATCAGACCGAAAAATTACTGGGGTATAAAAACTAAAATGCAAGAAATGGAAGAAACTATCCCACTTAATTGATTAGCGCACCGCACCGCACCGCCCCACCCACCAGACAAGGCGGCATTCGACTAAGAAACGGATGGAAGAACCAACTAGGGAGATTTATCTACTATGCGGGTGGAAGAGGCCGCCTGCAAGTTGGGCATTCCATTTTTATGTCCATCCACCTTTGCAAACACCCCGAATGGAATACATGATCGCATGGTGTTACCTGGATGATGAACCAACAAATTATAAACACCCCAACACAACTCAAAATATCCAAAACACCCCCCTTTTCATCATTAGTGAGGGAGCGCACATAAAAAAAAATAAAAAAAAATCAACTTATCAGGGTGATGGAAATAGGTACCATGTTATCATTTGCCCGGTGAGTCAGGTCGATAGAAGTCATGCAAATCACACAGTCTGTGGCGTGGCTCGGATCTTGATCAAGCCTTCTATAATAGCCATACTTCTCAGGTAATATCTGCTCATCGTCAACACACCACAACCAAAATGTGAGATTATAATCAAAATCACGACCCTTGTATTCACAAATGACTACGTAAAGATGCCAAAAAAAAAGAAGTAAAAAAAAAATTTACCTGTCGAGGAATGAACCATCTAGATCCGAGATAGTGCTGCAAAAGCAGAGTGGTTGCTTCTAAAACCATCAGAGTAACCAAACAAATACACCAATTCTTGTCAGGCTCGATGCGCATGAAGTTGTGAGGGCACCCGAAGACATAGAGTGGTATGGCTAGCCGTGTTATACTCATTCCCAAGATATAGTGAGGATGCAATGGTTTTCTCGAGTCACGAACAACGTTTGTCACAATTTGAGGTATCCAGAATGAGTGCATAAGCAAAAGAATAATCCTCAGAAACTTGTGAAACTCATACATCACCACAATACCACTCAAGAGGATTCCATCTGCATCATATTTGATAGTTAGTTAACCTCAATTATAATCAAGCACCACTACATGTAATAGGTCGGTCGAAAAGCCCCTACCCCCCTTTTATTTTCCAAAGTTGTGTACACCGTCAAACCAAATTTTTACAACACTGATTTGTGCCACTTAGGCAAAATTGGCTTTTGGCGAATGTGTGCGTGCTAATAGCCAAGAAGAAAACTAAATATGTGTTTTTTTTCTTATATGTAATACAAGTTTGTATTCAAGGGGAGGAGGAGGAGGATACTCACAAAAACGGCTGTAAAGAACAGAAAGTTCGCGCCTCATTGCTTCCCAACCCTCTCCAGAATTCAGCGGTCTGCTGGCTTTCCATATAGCAAGTAGGTACCTCATCTCAAATATTGAGAAAACTACAAATTTGAAGAAAGCAGCAGTTGCAAAAGCATTGAATAACGACTCTGCAAGTAATGTAACAAAAAATGTTAGAATATCAAATAAGATTATGATTAGCAAGGATGAAAGTGACCAAATAAAGCCTCCCAAAGTGTCAGAAGGAAAAGACCATAACTTTACACTTCTATCTCTCTCTTTAAAAGGAGCTTATGATAGTGAAGAATGTCAGATTAGGGTTAAAAATATAGAATTTGCTTGGTAAAACCTACCAACTAGAATTCCAGCCGTCAGATGCAAAAGACAAAGATAAGCATCCATGATTGCCTGCTGCCCAATCATCAAAATGGAAACTTTGGCAGCGCCCTGCAAGGGAAAGAGAAAAAAAAAATGAGTCAAATACGCAGAAAAATAATAACTGTTTCAAAACCAAGCACTGGCAAGAATAAAAGATCTTACTGATTGAGTATTACTATGCTCCATTTGTCGAATCAACAGAAGAACTTGAAGGAAAGAAATCTATTGTTACAAAAGTCAAAGGATCCAACCAAAAAAAAAAAATTGATAACAAGAAAGGATTTTTTTTCTAAAAAAAGAAATTGTGAAGGTAATAAAAAATAAATGGAAAGCAGTAGCACGATTACACAAAGGATACAAAGGTGACCATCAACGTATAATTCACTGCTTTGTTATAGTAGACTTCGATGTTGACAGAAGTAGCATTCAAAGCCATAGGTGAGAAGCAATCTCCATCATCATCCACAGAAGGGCTTTCCATTAATCCTTCCAGATGATATCTATCATGTTCTCCATCTAAAAATGATAAACATAAACAACAGGGTTTATCATCTTTCCAAGATATCAAACGATTCATACACCATAAATCCATCATTAGAGACACACACATAGCATGCCATGCAGAAAGCACACGAAGTTCTAAGACATGAATAATTTTCTCCCTTTTTCTTTCTCACGTATCCCACAAGAAAATCCATGGGCATATTTTCTTAAGAGAGTGTCAATTAGGCTTTCAACGCCTCTACTATGCAGAAGGTTGATCCCGCTTGCTTAAAAGTACAAAAAATTCTTTGTGACTCGGATGCCAAAATGATCCTGGAACACTCACACACATAGAATGCTCGCAGTGTTTTAGTAAAGCTAAAAAAATCTAAATTTCAAAGTTATTTATCTTGCACAGGCAGAGTACGAAACTATTTTTTTTTTTAATAAGCAGAGTACTACACTACCTACAGTCTTAGGCCCCAAATTTCCACATGCAAGACGATAGGGGTCAAAAAGACAATAATCATTGTCACATGCAATAACGTTCTAGGCTAACAAGTATTTGAGCTCTTTTAGCAATGTGAATTGGAATATTCTCATGCCAAACCATTCAACAAAATCATAGCAAGAAGTCAAGGAAATTGTTAAATTAGGAATCCAAAATACCATTTTGGGCAGCTGAGATATGCGTGATTTGTGCTGCAATTTCAATGTTGCAATGTTTCTCCACTTCATAAATTGGTGCTGCAAAAGAAAATTTCATCATTCAACTATATAATAACATATTTGTAATGTTTCTGATGATGAACAGCCAAAAGATTAAAAAGTTACAATGTTTCCTTTTCCAAATTTTGTCTCGTGGAGACTCTTGGAACACCTGGGATGCAAAACTCCGAGCTACAAAACAGTCATCAAGAAAATAAATTAATTCCAAGAGAATGCCTCACAAAGATCTCTTATGCGTCTAATATGTACATGAAAAGTGTAAAAACAGAATTAATGTCTGAGATAAGAATGTCACTCTGGAGTCTTGATGAAAATAAATAACTAATTAGACACTTACTTAGGAATGGATGAGCTTAAAACGCCCCATAACCAACTCTAGGATAAATCATATTCCGACCAACTCTCGAAGTGTTTAATATGTTATATACCTTCTCATCAGCTTAAACTTATGGGAGAGAATGTAATTCAACATGGTATCAGATTCATAATAGGAGGACATGAGTTCAAACCTCTCTACCAACATTGCCTTCATATTTATATTGTTCAAGTGTTGGGCCTCTTTGCCAGCCTTGTAGTGCACTTTATATGCCTTTGTGTGCCGTGTTGGCCCAGGCTTGAAGGGGCGTGATGAAGTGTTTAATATGTTAATTATTTACCTTCTCATTAGCTTAAGCTTTAGGGATAAAATAAATCAAAGTACATATCTTTTCTTTTTGTTTCTCACAGCCAATGAAACAATTGACATTACAAAGCTAAAACAGACAAGCCAGTATAAGAATTTCTAGACAATTCTAATCAAGCATGTTACAGTTAACAATTAGAAGAAATGATTTCTCGTGTAACATGATTTTCAACGTCAGCTGGCCACTGACCAGTCCTATATATCATACTCCCTCCTCCCCTAATAATAAGTCATTTTAGGAGTTTCCACACAAATTTAAAGAAGTGGATGAATATCATAAACTTTCAAGATAAAAGTCAAAAATACCCTCACTGCTATCATTAATGTAATAATTGTAAAATAATGATTAGTGGTTTGACTTGACAATAAATTATAGGTGAGATGAAGGTAATAAATGCTTTATTGGTATTTTAAATTTCTAAAATAACTTATTTTGAGGGACAAAAACAAAGTGTCAAAATGACTTATATTTTGGGACGGGGGGAGTATCTCATTTAAATCTGTATCTCAAAGGGTAACATATGAATTTATCAGATGAGATACAAAAATAAGAACACAAAATACGCTATGGATGCATTGTTTTGACTCTAATCATGATTTGAGTCATGACCCCTTGTCAGCTGAACAAGAACCCAAACTCGTTTTACCCCAAATATTTAAACATAACTTTCTCTCCTACTACTATAACGCATGAAAAAAAAAATGCAGTTATGCAAAATGAAAATATCGTAATCGCATTTAACAATGTTCATAGTAAAGTGTAAACAACATATATATTGCAAGCTTTATAATATGTTGAGCTAAATGTGTATAGTCATAATTTAAAAAGTAAAAATCCAAACAGTGAATCAAGACACAAGACATTTTTTGTTTTCATAACAAAATGACACAAAACATTATTCTACTCACATTGTTTCCCAACAGTTAAAGTGATTTCACTTGGTACATGAAATTTAAAACATATGAAATTAGCACCATACGTTAGGACCAGGAAAAGAACAAAAAGGACATTACTCCTCTACCCCTCAAGGCCCCCAAAAAATGAAGAGCTGACCCAAGTAGCATATTACCAGGTGATATGGATTTGATAGTACATAGTCTTCTTCTTGTCCAAATTCACCTTCTTTTCCGCTGCAAAATAGAAGATAAAAAACTTAAGATGTTGAAGCCACATCATAAATTCAGTACAATTTCCTCATTATAAGTCTTCACTGCATTGTGTGGCAAATCATACCCCTCCCCCAACGCTCATACAAGCCTATCCTTTTTAATTTTTATTACTCTCACCCCGGGAACCTTCACGTTTCTTTGGTCACTTTGCCTCATTCTCCTTTTGTATCTTGTAACGCTTACACGTACATCCATAGCATGCTATTGCACGTGAACAAATTTCACTATAAGGAGGGAAACCCAGTATGGCATTGTTGCTTTCATTAAGCATCTTATTTATCTTGATCTTTTATTTCTCTCTTTTTTTTTTTTTTTTTTTTTTTTTTGGGGGGTGGAGAACAAAAAAGTTTGCGTAATGACACTACAATGTCTTGCAAAAGATCACAATGAGGAGTGTGGTGTTTTGCTAATTCAAAGGTGAACTCTAAATAAACAACTACTAGTAAAATATGTGACATGTTCTTGAAATTCTCATCATAGGTCAATTACAGAAAGCTTTACTTCACATCAAGTGTACGGAATGCTGAAAAAGGAAAAGTATGATGAATACATATGTATTGCATAGATCTCAAACGAACATGGTTGAATATAAAGATAATTAATAAGGAAGAAATCTAAGAAAACTAGCCAAGGAGGAAATAATAAAAAACAGATATGTGTGCAGTCCATTCAAGAGCATTAACCAGAACAGAGATGGATAACATGCTAATCCCTTAGCATGTTGGTGTGTTTGGTGACTTTGATACTTCTGTGTAAAGATGTATTTTCCAAATGAAATGATAGGTGTCATAAGCTTTCGAAGTCATCATCCCTTATCTAGCCAACAGCTTATACCATCGCAATATCATTGAATTTAAGATGATTCACAAAAGATGCGTAAACATGCAAACAATCATTCTTAATTTTCTTCCTTGCATATGATGATGCCCCAAGGAGTTCATGTAATAATAACAACGGCGATGACAATAACAACATGAACATTACATTTGTGTCCTTTTTCACTTCGAGTAAATAATGGAATAGAAAATAGGCTATTCCGCAGCTACCAGCCATTTCCATGACATAAGTCAAAACTGATGCACAATAAATAGTAAGGTGGGTAAAACGAAATCCTAAAAGCCATGGAGACTTTTTTTTTCACTAAATAAAGTAAATATGAACCATTAGGGGCCATCAATTGAACAAACTCTAACCCCATATTACCTGTACGCTACCATTCGGAGTTGTCTGAAAGGCCATATATACACACCTTCTACTCTAATTTGAGCACCACCAACTTCTTGTTCGTAAGTCATAAACATCATGGAAGATCAATACACCCTACACAATTCAATGAACGAAGCCAAAATTTCATCAATTAAACAGTACTTTGAAAAAAATGAAAATGGAAGCAAGAAAATATGAGCTGCTTGGTTGTGGTTGTGGTGGTGATGATGGATTTCTGGATATCAAAACATATATAGAAGCTATATGACTCCACTAGAACATGCATGCCGCAACCACCAAGTAACCTCTGGAGGAACATATTGGAGCCGTTATCTCTTAGGCCCTTGTTATACTTGAGGAATAACTGCTTCTAACTTATGGTTAGAAGACACATTATTAAAACCAAAACTGGAGACATAATGCATCCAGCATAAGGGTAACATAGAGTAAGAAATACAACGACCAACAGAAAAACAGAGACATTCTGACAAGACAAAGTCATTACAGAACAACCAAGTGAGAGAAGATTTCCTGTATTTTGTTCAATTACAATCACAAACAATCAGAAGCATCAGATTACCTGAACATAATGTACACCAGTTATTTTTGTTGGTGTAGTCATCAATTCAAGAACAGAATTGCCATTGGATTTCTTGAAATCAGGAAATCTTGAAGAGTTGTTTCCTAGATCTGTAAACCTCCAAGACCCTGCATGATATGAGTGATAAAATAGACTACATTAGCATCAACATAAGCATATACAATCATTAAAAAAGGACATAAAAAAGGTCATGTTGTTGCTAAAAATTTCAATTCAAATAAACAAAAGTGTATTACAGCTGATGAGTGATGAAGACGCGAGTTTTTCATAACTTAAGAGACAACAGTTGATAGGCCAATTCTTTTTTTTTTTTCAAAATAAGGATAGGCCAATTCAATATTCGATGAATTGCTATTCCAGAGAGAAAAAAAAATTCTTATGCTCTATGCACAAGAGTGATAAACTGGATACGTATAGGAGTTTGGCTCAACGGAGTTAATTAGTACACCAAAAATGACTAAATAATCAATCGGTCAACCAATATACCTCTGTATGTCCCTGTTATATTCCAGGGAGAAAATGGACCCAATTCACTCTCGTCCCTCTTTACAAAAATCCACTGCAAGAGAAAGAAACAAGAAAATATCAGGAAGAAGGATGAAAGATCAATGGACAGATATACAAACCAAAATTTCTTATTCATTTCATATGAATTAGATCTGTTTGTTGAGTTCAGACCGATGGAGTTACCATCTTGTGTACCATTTGTACTAGATGAAAACACCAGGAATACATGAGAAAAGCAGATACACAATTTTTCTTTAAGAATAAACATATGGCTACCTTAGAATACACCTAGATTCCACCAAAGAACTCAGTTCTTGGTTAAGACCAATGAATCCCAATTCCAGCATCACGCTAATTAGTATGTAGAAGGTTGAACATCCTGCCTATGCAGAATCCAAGGAAGGGCAGGGCGTTTTATGATTCTATAGACTTACCTTTGCCCATGTCTAAGAGCCAAGACCACGTTTTGTCCATGTTCATGCAAGCCAGCATGGGGGGCTATTAGAATTTGTAATTGTCCCACAATGACAATTTAAGTTTTTCAGCTCAGCATGTAACTTTACTACAGCATGTCTACCCTTGCTCATGTGTCGACAAGCTCACAAGTGAGGGACGTGTTAAAATATAATTATACAAATTTCGATGTCCTTAATACCATAAGCTTTCATGTGAGTTGGTAATTTAGATTTCGATATAAGGTTGTTTCCACAGCTCAAACTTCTGGTCACTCAGCAACAGGTTTTCACCAATGCACCAAGCTCCTCTCCATAAAGGGTAATTATGTATCATTTAATATTTCAAGTATTACTATACTTTATCAGTTTCCAGTAACATGCAAGAGTCAATACAAAATGTCCCCTGTTTCTTCTTAGTTTCTCCTGTGTTGAAAGAAATCATACTCAGTATCATCAGTCAATGCTAGATAAGCTACTCAGTAGCATAATCTCTTCTCAGACTTAAGGAAAGCCAACAGCCAGCCCAAAATAAGCAAAGTCTTTTATGCAATCACAAGATTTCCCAAGAGTAAAGGTAAGTAACAAGGTCACGGGAGCAGAAATCTAGGTAGCGAAACAGATTCTGGAAGCATGACACTCAAATGGATGTTATCTCTTCATCATATCCTAGCAAAACCAACATATCTGACAGGTATAGATGAAACAGATACCTCAACAATTTTAAAGGATCCCCAATTAGTCACACCAACTAAAACAAATTTATTTTTTGGATATTCCAGATGCTTCTTCCTATATTTCTTCAATTTTTCTTCTCAAAAGTGGGTAGAACTTAAACTACTGTATACGAGCGACAAAGGGCTGCAAAATTATCGTTACTAGAAAAAAGAGTAATTTGACTTCTAAGTCAAACATTCTTACCAGGTCCCCAGAATTCTAAAGAAGTTTGGCCTCTGTAAGTTCAAAATACAGGTTTGATGTTTTTACTCCGGCTCCTGCTGCAATACCTAATTTAATCTATATCTCTCTCGTTTACTCCACTTCTTCCCTTCCCAATTTTATACTATCATCTAAAGTAAGCTCCTCCATTTCAAACTTTACCATTCCCTGTCTAAGTATACGGATCTAACCAACTGGAAAGATACAGCCCACTAATATAGTAAGTACTCACAGAGCATGGAAATTTAGGAAACCTTTGCACCTCATTACTGCATCTAATAGATTGATTCTCCATCATGTAAAGCACAAATCTTTTCCCTGTACAAATACTAAGTGCCACGACGACAAGTAAACAAGAAGCAGCAACTAAACTCTCGAATTCAAATTCCAAAAGGCAGCACAGAGAACAAGTAGATGAGAGCATTTTGAATACTGTTGAATTGTCTCTCTCGAAAGCTTAAGTTGTTGGGGAGGTAGAAAATTATCATATTAAACACTTCAACAATTACCAATGAAGTCAGATTCACATTGGGATAGCTATCTACTACTAAGTGATCGGCGGAAAAGAAGAGCAGGTACTTGCTCCAGAAGCTGAAATAGCCTGATATACTGTATTAAAGGATCATGTTTCAAGGGAACAGTATCATAAGGACGTGAATTTTCTATTGAGTCCTCCTTTATCAACCACTAAAAGTTCTTCTTATTTCGGGTATGAGCTAACAGACTGCTGATCCTAGAAGGAGATATCTGGTAACATTGTTCTATTGTTTCCCAAACAGTAGAATGTCTCCTCACTTTGTCCTTTCCCTCTCCGCCGCTGGAAATAACTTATGATCCCTCTTAAAATTAAGCAACAGAGTAACAGATAGTCAAAATGAAAAATCCAGTGACTTAAAAATCCCAAACTGGAGCCTATGAAGCATAAATGTAAAAGTAATTAATGATATCTATAAGGAATATTGTACTTAAGCAACCGAATAATATTTTCACATTTCAGCACAAGAAGAAATCAATTTAAGAACTCTCAATTATATTAATTAACAAGCCCTAAAAGAAACTAAGTCAATACAAGCAAGTAGAAATGTGCAACCCAAACCTAAATTCATGACCTCATTTTGGGTAACAGGAAATCAAATCATCAAGAAAGAAAAATATATATACTAAAAATCAACGGGAAAATTTGGCCTTTTTACAACTTGGAATTAAGACTCACCTGGGGAGGAAAAAAAAAATTACAAAACAACTCACCTCATCACCCCAAGAACTTCTTTCTCTTAAAGGTCTCAATCCAGATACCTGCCAAGAAAACCCTAAGCAAAGACACCACAATCCAAATAAAATTCTGGATAAAAAACCCTTCTTGAAAGTAACAAAACATGAACTTTTCATCAGCTCCATCTTGAAAATCAACACGAGTTCTTCTTCAAGCTTCCTACACAAAAACCAGGTGAGAAAGGGACTCCCATCACCCTTTCTAGAAAAGGGTCGATCTTTCTATTAAATTTTCACAAGAGGGTGAGGTGATTTCAGAGGGGTTTTGCTTAAAAAATAGTCAATAGCTATATTAACTAATGACCTCTCAACAAAAAAGACTGTGAGCGCTCAACCAAAAAAATGCATAATTTATTTAACAAAAAGTTGGACTGATAAAAAAAACATCCGCAAAAATAGAGAAAGAAAATGCAATGCGCTATGTTTCGTTGTTTTATATAATATAATAGTAACAAATGCCTCCACTGGTCAACTGATTCCCAGAAGAAGGCACCCCTTTATTGTTTTCTTTTTCATTTTTTCTTCAGACTTTATTGAATTAATTATGTAAAGACACTTAGCAAAAGGAAATTTGATCTTAACGCAAGGAAATCGGGTAGAGAGACGATGAAATGACTTTGTGGGGGTTAATTTAGAAGAGATAACTTTTCTTGGTGGAATTAGTTCAGAGGTCTGGTCGTTGAGTAAGACAATGGCAAGGATTGAAGCTAACGCCGAGGGGTTACGAGAGTGAGGGAACTCATGTTCCTTCCAAATCATATGACGCAGCTAATTCATATATAATAAAAATGAGCATTTAGTTATTTAAATTTGTCAATTAAAATTGTTGCAACAATAATGAACATACGACATAAATCACGCTACGAATGTTCTGACTTTCCAAGTTGGGTGAAAAGCCATTAATCCCCCATTCTTGATTTGAAGTGATTTACTTAACACTAAAAATGTAATTAACCCTTAATTAAACATCTCATTAAACTTTGCTTAATCGACCCCTCAATTAGGGCGGGTAAATTAACCAACCCTAATTTACGTGCCAAAATCGACAAGAGCCAATTACTCGCTTCCGCCTCTCTTTTAAAAGCGAATAACTCTCTTTGTGTCTCTCCATCGTCGTCCTCGGTCATTGTCCTCGCTTGAACATCCTCTCTTTTCTTCTTCTCCGTCAATCATTGTCCGAGCCGAGTGGGTGGTAATCGAAAGGGTTTCTTGGCTTTCCATACCGATATGTGAATTTAGGAAATTGAGTTTGTTAGTTTACTTATCATGTGATTCCGGTTGGAATCGGATCGATGTTTTGCCCAGGAAATAAATAAGGAACGATGACGAAATAATGATCCTGGCTCAGTAATCCAACTAAATCGTGGCGCGAGAACGCCCAACAATCGCTCACAATCTTGTAAATCCTCAAAGGATTGAACTTTCTACGACAAAGAAAATTCTCACACGTATGTGATTTTGTGATTCCCTACAACGAAGAGAACACTCACTCATGATGATAAATCAAAGTCAAGAAGACTTCAATAAAAGCTAAGAAGCCAAATTTTATACTCATCCGTCTCAAAATGTTTGGGACATTTCCTTTTAGCAGCTTTAAAAAGTCTAATTAATCCTTGGAATTTCGTTAATTGATGTAATATTATTAGGGTTATGATAAAGTGAAATTTAAAGTACATAAATGTAAAAGTATTAGATCATTTGATGAAATTGAAGGATTAATTGAGACTTTCGTAGCGGTTGAAAAGTCAAACGTCCCAAACATTTTGAGGCGGAGGAGTATCATCATAATAGTCTGTGTCAAGAATGAAAAGCTAGTGTTTGCTTTATATGAACAACAAAAAAAAGAACTAGAAAGACAAAAGCAATGTGGGAGAAAATCCCACTAGAAAATGCGCGCCTACATCCTATTGGTTGAAAACAAAATGTTCCTATTGGCTAATAAAAGAACAAATAAATAAAGTCTTTGAAAATCCAATATAAAATAAAACCAACTTCTAAATAATTAAATAATATTCATAAATAGCACGAATGATGGTATCCTCTCGAGCATGAATCGATCACATCATTCCTCCTGGTTCGAAAGGATTAGGTCCTCGAATCCACCTGGATCGAATAGTAGCGTGGCGAACATATGTGAGTAGGCCTCATAGTGAAGTACATCCAGGAAAAGTAAAGATGTGAACACATTAGTAACCAGCCTCGTGTACAAGCGAACATGGCCAACATAATAATCAGCAACCACAAAATTGAAAGGGCGACAATGCACCAAAATGGATCATGATAAATATGTCTTTGCTCAGATATTTTTAAGTGCGCATAGCGACCCAAATTGACTTGGCAACATTGTCAACGCCTCCAAAAAAGGAGCATGTACTGCAAAGAAAATGCCGGGCAACACAATTCAAAAGTGGCTCAATGGTGAGCATGGTTGCCTCCTCATTCTCAACAAATGATCTCAACCTCTGTACCATCATGAGCAAGAACTACAACCTCAGAAGTGACAACACACTCAATATGCTCATCAGGAACATCAACGAATGCATCTACCTGTGTAATTACCTCAGCCTCAATGGGAGAAGGCAACTCCTCAACAGTAGGGCAAGTGGCCACAACCCGTGTGTTCTTGGCCTCTGTCAATTTTTTTTCAACGTCAACTACAGCACACCGTTGTTTGTAATCCTCCCAAAGCAGGTCAAATGCTTTCTTTGATTTTAGTTCAGCTTCTTGCTTCCTATGCTCTTCTTTCTTCGACCTCTCTTCCACCATCCTCTCAGCCTCCTCCTTTTGACACATCACTCGACCACCTCTACCACATCTAGCTCATCTACCTCCCCTATCATCACCTCGGTTTGCAGCAGCCAACAAAGTAGCAAGTGCCTCATGAATTTCACGTATGTCTTCACGTAAAGGTGTCACTGCCGCATGTATGGCATCATCTGCCTCTTGTTTCACTTTTTCGAACTGTCGTGTCAATTCAGCGTTCTGTGTTTCAACCTGCTCCTTTAATCGTGCCTCCACAATTTCATTTACCTCCGGAACAACTAAACCACGTCTCGTGTCAAGGACATACTTCTGGCCCATACCATAAAATGAATACCATGTCCGGGCCGAATTACACCTGACTTTATACTCACTTAACCATGCTTGTCCGAAAACTATAGATTCACCTCTCATTGGAAACACGTCACATAACATGTCAGATTTATAACCGTTAAGTTCAACGGGAACCCATGCCTGTCTTGTAACCTGAACCCGACGACTTCCAGTATGAACGTAATAAGGACGAGGATGCCTATACGACAGCAAGTCCAACTCTTTAACCACCGCATTACTAACTAAAGTCGTCTCTTCATCGTGATCAATGCAGAACACATATTCCTTATCCCGAATAAGACAATGTGAATAAAATATGCTGTAATCCATGACCAAAATAATATATATCCTCACAACTCTCGTGTTTACACTCACCCTTATGCTCAATCGTAATGAAATTTTTCGACAGCAGAATTACACAGGTGTGAAACCCACGTATTTAATGACCAACCTACTATGATTCTGGGAAAACACAAAAGACCAAAGTTGTAGAACAGAGAGTTTTATAAAGGATGTCAAAATATCAGATTTTTTGGACTTATAAAAGTCGATCAACCGAGTATTTCTCGGCAACTGGTGCAATCTGTCAGAATTCTCCAGATTGGTAGCAGTGTCTTACGGTGCCGATTGCAATTAAACTACAGAGAATTTGGAAAACCTCAAAAGATAAAAGTTGTAGATCGGAGAATTTCCTATAAGCTCACCAATTTTCGAGTAATTCAGAATCGTGTAGACCACAAAAATCGAATCCAAATGATGATTTACAGGTGCAGTTTTTCTGGGCAGATCGTTTGTATTGGTCGGCCTTTTTAGACAGGGTATGCGTCGAATATGGATTGGGTACAAAGACAAAAAGTGTACTTCGAGATGTTTTGGAGATGTGGTATAAATTTTAGAATTTTTGGAGGGTTTTTTTGTTTGGGATCGGCCTGCCACAAAAACGGGTCTGGAAAAAAAAACGGGTCTGGATAAATAAAGTTAGGGTTCTTGGGATGAAGGTTTGAAGATTTGAAGATCTTCAATTTTTCCGGGTAAAATGGATGATGATTTGACAAATTATGGCTGGGGAGGGGACGAAATTAAAGGAAAACAATTTTTTTTTTGTTGGAATAATACAGAATAAAGGAAAACAAAAAAATGAAAGGGATATTTGCTCACCGAAATTGCTGAGCTCTGCTACCAACTGATGTGATTTCGGTTGGAATCAGATCTGATGTTTTGCCCAGGAAGTAACTAAGGGGAACAATGACGAGCTAATGATCCTAGACCTAGTAATCCAACTAAATCGTAGGCAGAGAACGCTCAACAATCGCTCACAATGCTTGTAAATCCTCAAAGGGTTGAACTTTCTACGACAAAGAAAATTCTCACACGTATGTGATTTTTGTGATTCCCTACAGCGAAGAGAACACTCACTCGCAAGTGATAAATCAAAGTCAAGAAGATTTCAATAAAAGCTAAGAAGCCAAATTTTATATCATCATAATTGTCTATGTCAAGAATGAAAAGCTAGTGTTTGCCTTATATAGGCTTACAACCAAAAGAACTAGAAAGACAAAAGCAATGTGGGAGAAAATCCCACTAGCAAATGCGCCTACATCCTATTGGTCAGAAATGAAATGTTCCTATTGGCTAATAAAAGAACAAATAAATAAAGTGCTGAAAATCCAATATAAAATAAAACCAACTCCTAATTAATTAAATAATATTCATAAATAGCACGAATGATGGTATCCTCTGAGCATGAACTGGATCACATCACTTACCCTGCGGGATGAGCTTAAACCGTGTGTTTAACTCTGAATTGAATTGAAAATGGGGGCGAACCTGATTGAAAATGGATATTTGATTTGAATTGAAATGGTTAAATGTTGAATTGGTGATTTGTGCAGTTATTACCCGGTATGACTACCTATATATATCTATTTGGTTATATCTAGCTGCATTTCCAGGTGAATGGTAATCGTATTAATCTTAAAATATTGATTATAGTGTGACACAAGTTTAAACTTGTTAATGGCTATGTGAACTTCTATCTGCATTTCAAGGTGGATTGATTATAGTGTGACACAAGTTTAAACTTGTTAATGGCTATTTGAACGGAATTATGGATTTTGTCTATGTGTATATTGGTTTGTAATTATTGTATTGAATAAAAACAGGATCTCGGTGAAGCGTGATGGAAGATAAAGTTTGTATTTTTATATTTTACCTTGTGGAGATTGAAAAAGACGTCAATGGTCTATGGTCTTGGAAGTATGTAGGTTGTGAATCTGAAGAAGTTTCGACGATTCTGAGTGTCAAAAAGAACATTACATTTGAAGAATTGTATGACATGGTGAAAAATGAGTTGGAAATCGATACAACTAAGTATGAGTTTGAGATGAAATATATGGTCCCCACTAGTAAAGCTAGACCGATGGTGCTTGATTGCGATAAGCTTGTGAATCGGTTTATATATGTTTGTAATTTAAAACAAGATGCTTTATTAATATGTTTGAAGGAAAAGGAAAAGTGTACCGAGGTTTATGAAAGTCAAGAAACATGTGAAGTAGTAAATGTGTCGGAAAGTCAAGAAACATGTGTTGAAAGAGATGAAGAGACATATGTTGATGTTTTGGCAAATGGGATGAAAGAGATGTTGGATGTAAGAAGAGAAAGCATGGAGACATGTGTTGAAAAGAATGTTAATGAAGAGATAGATGTGGATGTTGTTGGGAATGCCATTGAAGAGATGATGGATGTAAGAATATAAAGCATAGAGACATGTGTTGAAAAGACTGTTAAGGAAGAGATAGATGTGGATGTTGCTGGGAATGCCATGAAAGAGATGTTGGATGTAAGAATAGAAAGCATAGAGACATGTGTCGAAGATCTCATCTGAACACGGGGGGTGACAACATGGACTTTAATGAGCAACTTGAAGACTCCTTATTGGTGAATTTGGGTGAAGATGTTTATTTAGAAGAATCATATCAGAGAATTAGCATGAGCGGGGCTGATGAATTGTCAAATGAGAATCTTGATGGCTTTGTTGAGAGAAATGAGATTGTTGATCCCTTGAATGCACCCCCAACTATGGTTAACGTGCAAAGAATTGAACATGAAGACTTTCGTTGTAGCCGTACTGTAGGTGATACTTTAGTGTGCATTCCCGAACATGAAGACTTTCGTGTGAATGATCCGTTTAAATGCAAAAGTTTTTTGGTATTCAAACTTGCGAAGTTGGCTACGAAGTAAAAGTTTGAATTCAAAACGCAAACTTCCAACAAAAGCGTTTATTCAGTTTTATAGCCGCCAGATGCAAATGGCGTTTGCGAGCCACCAAACTTCAAGCACCTTCTGAGCGATTTGTAGTGGTAGCATATGCAAATAAGCATAGCTGCCCACCTATTGCTCCTCGAAAAGACCATAGACATGCTACGCACAAGCTAATTGGCACATACTTTGCCAGAAGGTTTAAAGATGCCAATCGTATTAACGCACCAAAGGACTTGATGCATGATTTCCAGCAAGAATTTGGATATGATGTAACTTATTGCAAGGCGTCTGAGGCTAAGGGTTATGCGAGAAGGATTGATAAGGGGTAATCCAAACAAAAGTTGGGGAGAATTACCCAAATATTGTTATAGTGAAGGCTAGAAACCCGGACAACATATATATCATATTGAAAAAGTGATGGGAATGTTTTCAAATACTTTTTCATGGCACTTGGTCAAAGTATTGAGGATTTTATTTGGCGATCGCGAAAGTCATTTCGTGGGCGACATGCATTTAAAAACGCAGCGTTATAAAGGGGACCTTACTTGTGGCAACATGTCAAGATGCAAATCATCAAATATTTCCACTTGCTTGGGGTGTTGTTGCTTCGAAAGTATAGAGTCTTGGACATGGTTTTTGATAAGCTAAAACCCATCATTGGGGACACGAATGATCTTGCGATACTTTCGATCGTGCCGATAGTATTAAAACATCTTTCAAGGCGGTGTTTAAGAATGCGCACCATGGGCATTGCATGTATCACATGCAAAAGAATTTGAGGATGAAATATCCCGGACATGGTGTGGGAAAGCTCTTTCGAGAAGTCTGCAGAGGCCTAAACGAAGCGAGAATTCAAGTTGCATTTCGAAACTTTATGTAGTAAATGTCCGAAAGTCGATTTAATATTTGAAAGAAGCGAATTCCCTATGTGGGCTAGAGCTAAATTTGAGGGATTTCGTTACAACATAATGACCACAAACCATGCCGAGTCTGCAGAATGCTAGGCTAAAGCGTGCACGAGAATTTTCAATTGTTGGGTTGATTGAACATATCCAGGAGATGTTACAGGATTGGTTTGCTAAAAGAAATGAATCATCTATAAATTGCCAAGATGATCTTACTCCCAAAATTGAAATCGAAGTGAACAAAAGCTTAGAGTCAGCGAAACGATTTTCAGTTAATACACTTTCCTCAGATAAGTATGATGTTCGTGACAAGGATGCTGTTATTTCTTACATCGTTGAGTTGGATTTGAAGACGTGTACATGTAAAAAAATTCCAGATGGATATGTATCCATGCGAGCATGCAGTTGCTTTGTTGAAGTATACAGGGAAGCAAGCCTCCAAGTATTGCACTTGGTATTATAGCGTCAATTGTTGGAGGCTAGGTTATTCCAAATGTGTGTATCCACTTCAAAATGAAGATGAATGTGTGTATCCCGATGATGTTCTTAACGATGTGGATTTGCCACTGAAGGTGCCAAAGAGACAAAGTGGACGGCCATAAAAAAAGAGGAAACGCTTAGCCGGGGACAGAAAGACGAAGTATGTTTGTGGAAAATGCGGTGTCAATGGTCATTACGCTTCCACTTGTAAGAGTTTGATTGGTGGAGAAATGCTCACCAAATGACACTCTACTTTGCCATGATAAGGTATTGTATGTATTAATATTTAGAGTTCTTTTATATTCAATCATGTTACATTGCATTAAGCTTGTTACCTTTTTTTCTTTGACAATGTTACAGAAGAAGGCGATGGGATACATATTGTGGATGTTTAAGTATTAATGTTGATGAAGAGGATGAGATGTTTACATATTGTGGATGTTTAATCATTGATGATGATTGGTTGATGTGTAAGATTCAAGACGTAACTTGTGTTGTATTTTGAATAATGGAAAGTGATGTGTTGATGTGTTTGTTTGTTATTGTATTTTGAATAATGGCAAATTCTATGTGTTGGTTGTTCTTCTTTGGTTGATTGGTTGATGTTTAAATCTGGAAGATGTAGAGGATGTTGAATTTTGAATGATGGCAAATTGATGTGTTGGTTGTTCTCATTTGTTTAATGTGAAGGGAAGTTGTTCGAGTGTCATGAATGTGGTGTTTTGCGTCCATTAAGGGTGTTGTAAAATATTCACTCTAGAAACAGGTTTATACTTGTGTCGGCCCTGGAAACAAGTTCAAGCTTGTGTTGCCCCAGGATACGGGTTTAAGCTTGTAAAACATTGATGTGTTGGTTGTTCTCCTTTTTGTTTAATGTGATAACCATTCAAATCCTTCAAATAACCATTAGATAAGAAACCCAAATGAAATGTACAGAAATATACAGAGAAATACAGAATACAAAGAAATTAAGTTTTTATTTCGTAAGATGAAATACGAAATAAAAGGTTAGACAAGTAATAGTCAATAATACAAGTTTCTTTTGAGATGAATTGTTCCCTACCCTGGTCTTCTCAAGTAGTGTCTCCAGGAGAGCAATCATTTCTCTATCATGGAGTAACATTTGAACCATGGAATCTGAATTGCGACCTCTCAATAACTCAAAGGCGTTGATCTCAACTTGTTCAATTTTTTTGCATCATTGTCTCGCAAGCACTTTATCATTTCAATATCATTTTGAAGGACACCGATTGTGCATTCAAGTTTATCTATTTTCTTCATCAAGTTCACAAAGGTAACATCTTCATGTGGCCAGTAGATGAAGACACCTTGCCATATGGCCTAGTAGATGAAGACACTTTGCCATATGGCCCAGTAGATGCAGACACCTTGTCCTGCCATATGAAATAGTCACATTTGACTTCATCATCCTGCAAAATAAGAAATTCCAATTATTATACAGACACATTATCCCTTGAAAGTAAATGGAAAGTATAACCAAAAAAATTAGTCATACCGGCCAATAAGGACAACCGTAGAACAGTCTCCCTGGGTTAGCATCTGTTCCTGAAGTCACCAATTTTGCAGGAACGCCACATTTGCATAACAATGTACGCTCATGAAATGTCCCAGATTCATTTACCTTGCTAGAAGAACTGGAAATCGGAGAAGTACCCTTCATATTTTGCTTCAGGTTCGTTTCAGAGATTGCAGGCACTATGAAAAGAATTGTGCATAATTGAGTATTAAATGGTCTGTCTATATCTCAAATAAATAACTAAACGCCCCTAACAAGTACTCCCGATTCACAAGAGTGCAATCTATGAGTGAATTTGACTGCTTCTTCGTTTCAAAAAAAAAACATAATTCATAAGAGCATAGTAACTCACCAAAATTAGCTCAGTTAAGTAATTGATGTCTAGGTAAATTCACTTTAATATGTTAGAAATTACCTCAATTTCACAAAAATGTAACCAAATTTACGGAAAAACAAAAGAGTTGCCTCGGAAAGCCCCCGGAAGAAAAGCTAAAACAAAAGAGCAGAGTAACTCACCAAAATTCATTAAGTAATTGATGTCTAGGTAGATTCACACAAATATTCTAGAAATTAGCTCAAATTCACAAAATGTAACCAAATTTCGGAAAAACAAAAGAGGTACATCGGAAAGCTCCTAGAAGAAAAGCTAAAACAAAAGAGCAGAGTAACTCACCAAAATTATCTCTGTTAAGGCAATGATGCTCTGTTAATTCACACAAATATGTTAGAAATTAGTTCAAATTCAAAAAAATGTAACAACATTGTGGAAAAACAAAAGAGGTACTTGGAAAGCCCTGAAGAAAAGCTAAAGCAAAAGAGCGTAGTAACTCACCAAAATTAGCTCATTAAGGCATTGATGCCCTATTAATTCACAAAAATATGTTAGAAATTAGTTCAAATTCAAAAAAATGTAACAAGATTCTGGAAAAACAAAAGAGGTTCTTCGCAAAGCCCCTAGAAGAAAAGCTAAAACAAAAGAGCAGAGTAACTCACCAAAATTAGCTCTAGTTGGTTTCTTTAATGGAGATTTTGAAGGTTGAATGGTGGGAAGATCAAAAGAGGGAAACACATCAATGAAAGGCGGGGTGTACTTGGGTTGGTTAGAGGAGTTAGTTGTGGGTGAAGAATTCAATCAAATAAAATAGGGAATTTGAAAATTTCTAAATTTTGGGCGATTCTTAATGGAAAGCAGCCCCCAAAAATTTTGGTTGCGAAGAATTGAGAGGGAGCAACTTAAGCGCGGGGAATTGATGATGATGGAGGGGAGAGTAGGGTTCGATCACAAAATTAAAAAAAAATCAAAATAATTATTCTAGTTACATCATTTGATTGATTATATTTATTTATTTATTCTAGTTACATCATTTGATTATTAAAAAAAATTAATACATACATCTTCTTACTACTAAATAAAAATTAATATAATAATTAAAACAAAATTAAACGGACTTCCGATTCCATTAGAACTACTTATCGTGTGACATATACTCACATAAGACACCCTAAACGGACTTATTGCGTGACATACACACGTAAGACACCATAAACAGACTTATTGTGTGACATACTCACGTAAGACACCCTAAACGGACTTATTGAGTGACATACTCACATAACACACCCTAAACGGACTTATTGTGTGACATACTCACGTAAGACACCATAAACGGACTTATTGTGTGACATACTCACGTAAGACACTATAACCGGACTTCTGATTCAATTAGGACTACTTATGGTGTGACATACTCACGTAAGACACCCTAAACGGACTTATGGTGTGACATACTCATGTAAGACACCCTAAACGGACTGATTGAGTGACATACTCACGCAAGACACCCTAAACGGACTTATTATGTGACATACTCATGCAAGACACCCTAAACGGACTTATTATGTGACATACTCACGTAAGACACCCTAAACGGACTGATTGAGTGACATACTCACATAAGACACCCTAAACGGACTTATTGAGTGACATACTCACGTAACACACCCTAAACGGACTTATTGAGTGACATACACACGTAAGAAACCATAAACGGACTTATTGTGTGACATACTCACGTAAGACACCCTAACGGACTTATTATGTGACATACTCACGTAAGACACCCTAAACGGACTGATTGAGTGACATACTCACATAAGACACCCAAAACGGACTTATTGTGTGACATACTCACGCAAGACACCATAAACGGACTTATTGTGTGACATACTCACGTAAGACACCATAACCGGACTTCTGATTCAATTAGGACTACTTATGGTGTGACATACTCACGTAAGACACCCTAAACGGACTTATTGTGTGACATACTCACGTAAGACACCCTAAACGGACTGATTGAGTGACATACTCATATAAGACACCCTAAACGAACTTATTGTGTGACATACTCACGTAAGACACCCTAAATGGACTTATTATGTGACATACTCACATAAGACACCTTAAACGGACTGATTGAGTGACATACTCACATAAGACACCCTAAACGGACTTATTGTGTGACATACTCACGTAAGACACCATAAACGGACTTATTGTGTGACATACTCACGTAAGACACCATAACCGGACTTCTGATTCAATTAGGACTACTTATGGTGTGACATACTCACGTAAGACACCCTAACGGACTTATTGTGTGACATACTCACGTAAGACACCCTAAACGGACTGATTGAGTGACATACTCACGTAAGACACCATAAATGGACTTATTGTGTGACATACTCACGTTTGACACCATAAACGGACTTATTGTGTGACATACTCGCGTAAGACACCCTAAACGGACTTCTGATTCAATTAGGACTACTTATGGTGTGACATACTCACGTAGGACACCATAACCGGACTTATTGTGTGACATACTCACGTAAGACAGTGTGACATACTCACGTAAGACATCATAAACGGACTTATTGTGTGATATACTCGCGTAAGAGACCCTAAACGGACTTCTGATTCAATTAGGACTACTTATGGTGTGACATACTCACGTAAGACACCATAACCGGACTTATTGTGTGACATACTCACGTAAGACATCATAAATGGACTTATTGTGTGACATACTCACGTAAGACACCATAACCGGACTTCTGATTCAATTAAGACTACTTATGGTGTGACATACTCACGTAAGACACCCTAAATGGACTTATTGAGTGACATACTCACGTAAGACACCCTAAACGGACTTATTGAGTGACATCTCACGTATGGCATCATAAACGGACTTATTGAGTGACATACTCACGTATGACACCATAAAAGGACTTATGGTGTGACATACTCACGTAAGACACCCTAAACGGACTTATTGTGTGACATCTCACGTATGATACCATAAACGGACTTATTGTGTGACACACTTACGTAAGACACCCTAAACGGACTGCTTGTGTGACATACTCTAAACGGACTTATTGTGTGAAAATCACCGTAATGTCAATTGCCGTGACACATCGGTTGTCCCTCTATCATTACTCATCTCAGAAAACGGTACTACTATATACTCGCTTAAAAACAAAATGAAATGAGTAGAAATAAAGGAGGAATGGACGGTCCCCGGTCAACAATGGCCCCCTGCCACTGATTCTGTCATGTTTTGTCCTCTTTCTACTTTTTTCACGCCTTCTATGCATGCGATGGGACGGTATATTCTCTCTTTTATTTCCTTCTTGTTTATCACGGAGAGTAGTTTTGTTCATGCAATCCTCTTTTGTTGTTATTTTTCTACCTTATATTCTTTATTATTATAATTTATAAAGTATGAAAATCCTATAATTACATTACTTCTCCCGTTAATTAATATAATCTTTTTTTTTTCTTTTATATCACCACTAATTAATTTTTTTCATTCAACTCACATATGAAATACAAATCATTTTATTTTCTTATAAACTACATATGATTCAAGTCTGCTCATTTCAAGTCTCATTAAAATAACAACATACGATTCAAATCGACACAAGCTTTAACTTGCGGAACATATACAAAACCAGAAAATTAAAATTAAAATTAAACAAACAGACATAACAACAACAAAGTTTTTCAGAAATCATAAATAATGTGGCGGATGTCCAATCCTTGTCCCATCTCATGCCATCATGTCTTGCTTTTGCTCCTCCAGTTGGTGCATACAGGCTTTAACTTGTGTAACATATACAAAACCAGAACCAACCCCAAAGAAAAAGCATAACAAACCAAATTGGACTAGGAGGACATTAGAACCAAAAGCAAACTCATGGCAATTTCCAAAAGAACAGAAATATTTCAGATAAATATATTATACAATAAACATGAACATAAAAATAAAAGCATTAGTTTCAGGACATGAAAATAAATTATACAAACAAAAAATTAAAATTAAACCCAAAGTTTCTGCAAACAAACAGTAAAATTAAAATTAAACAAACAGACATAACAACAACAAAGTTTTTAAGAAATCACAGATAATGTGGCAGATGTGCAATCCTTTTCCCCGTCGTCTCGTTGCAAACCTGGACAACTTGATTGATCTTCCTCTTGTAGGTCTGCATCGTCTCTTTCAGATTTGCCACCTCACGGTCCTCTTGATTCAACCTCCTCAACCACCTTCAAGTTGATGTTCTCGGTTTCATGAAGAAGTTCCCATCTCTCGTGCCATCATGTCTTGCTTTTGCTCCTCCAGGTTGGTGCATAAATTCCTTCCTTAACCGCTTCATCTCTTTCTCCAGCCTTGCTTGAATATGATTCGAATCTGTTGCCTTTCTTCCTCCAAAGATTTTCATGAATTCGTTTCTTTCCATTGCCATTTTTTTCTTTGATGTGCTTCCCGATTTAGAGATATACGAATTTATCTCAAAGATCATCCTGAGAATATATATAGCCTAGGTTAACCCTAGGTTAATTGTAGCGTTGCAAGCAATTAAATGGATACGGCGTTTCACTTTTCAAAACTCGACTTTTAGTTGAAACAATTCCAACGCTTCAGAAACCTTCATGACTTTGGTAGTTGAAACGAATCAAAGCCTTGTATTCACATTTACTAAATCAAATTCCACCTTTTATTTAAAAAAACCAAAACAAATTCATTTTGAGAACCTTTCCTATAATAATTAATCCTTCAATAATATCACAACGTACTCAATCAACTACCTTATTATATCGTGAGTATTTTAATGTTAAACCTTAGCACTAATTAAGGAGTATGGTTTTATTTTATTCTATCTTCATTATTCTTTAATTATCTTAATATATCTATCAAAAAATCAAATTTTCTACCCAACTTTAACTTTGTGTCCAAATATATTAATTAAGGAGTATGGTTTAATTTTATTCTATCGTGATTAATCTTTATTTATCTTCATATATCTATCAAAATAAAATTTTCTACCCAACTTTTACTTTGTGTCCAGTTATATGGTTTTGTTTTAAACTTGATTATAGGGTTTAAACTTGATAATCAGTTCCAAAATGAACCTAAGTAAGAAATGAAGTACAATTACATGCACAACCAAACATGTAAATGTTGATGATACTAACCTTTGGCTATTATTCCATCATCCTCGCCTTTTATTTGAATAACACACATTAGCATTTATGCCGAATTCTTTAAGGCAAGATATATCATCAACTAGCAATCACCGTCATCATTCCTAGATCCACCGTTAATAGCCATTACAAAGAGAGACAGAGTCGATTCCACAACAACCTTGGGAGACACCAAAGTCCTTAGCAATCCACAAAGCTTCTTTGATAGCCAATTCCCTTGAAGGATGGAGTTTCTTCCCATAAATCCTACTTAATCCTCTATACAATCTTCCATTACCGTCTATGAAGACCCCACCAATGGCCACCATGCCTCAATTCTCATCAATATCCATGCAAATGGGCATAAGTGTTGACCTTAATCCAAATTTCTCGGCGAGAGGTTCCAAAGCAATCCAATGAGGTCCATGGTACAAGAGTCTCCAGTCTGTAGTTGCGTGGTTGCTCCAAGTAAAGGCAGGTCCACAGTAGCCCAAATGTATCAAGTTACAATTGCTGACATTGAAGTTGAAGTTATCAATCCTACAAAGATTATTCTCAGAGATGACAACATGAATTCTATTTGGGCGGGCTTCAATACAGCTTAATATCGAGCAAATCAATTCCAAATGATACAAATACCTCCATCTTCCAATGGGAGGAGGATATCAGATGGAACCTCAGAAACCAATCTTAGCAATGACTTTAAAGGCTTTTTTCGCTTGGACGGTTTCAAGAAGGATCGCCACATCAGTTTCTGTTTCAAAAGAAACTCTTTTATGTGCCTCCCAAATTCTTTGGAGCCAAGACTCTGCAATTCCAAATGAGGATCTTAATGATATCAGTGTGATGAGAGGGGATGTTCTCAAAAGAAGAAAAATTACTATGAATCATTGCTTCCAGGAATTCCAACTTGGGATCCTTCGGTCCTATTGATGATAGACTCACATTCCACATCTGAATCATCTCCTTCCAGTCTATGCCTATTGTGCAGTCCTTCACCCTGTGCACATATTCAACCATCAAACAAGACTCCACCTCCCCCAATAGTTGTATATTTGAGTTTAGTTTGGTCCTATGCCATAAAATTCTCGCCATTCTCTTCAATAGAGGCTTGGTATTGTTGCTTTGTTTAAGGTTTACAAGTGACTTGTCTCCACTCTTTAGATTGATAAATGTTATATACGAGTCTTTTTTTCAAAATGATTCACACTAGCTATTTTAAGAGGCATTTTTTAAGGGGCTTGGTAGCACATGGTCATTTTAGGAATTTAAGCTATGATTGGAAAAGCAATGACCTAGAAAATCCAAAAAGATTCCTGGGGTCATTTTACGAGTTACTTTAAGCAATGTCTGTGAAATTGTACCATTATTGGTACAGCAATATTATTTTATTAATTGTACTTTTCATTTGCAGACCTCCCTCTTTTATTGTACTTTTTATTAATTGCAGAAATATATATAAAGGTTCTTCTTCTTTATTCATCCAAATCCTCCTTTCTTATTCTACTATTTTATTAATTGCAAACCTTAATACCCTAATTTATTTGCATGCATGCAACAATCGATGTATAAGAAACTACATCCATACGCTTTCAAAAACAAAAGAAACTACGCCCATGATATCACTCAAACAAACAATTATAAAACACTTAAAAAGATAACATTATAAATGATTTCATAAGAAAAAGTTATTACATAATATCAAAACAGACTGATAATATTATAAATAATTTCAAGTTCATAAAATTTTTACAACATAATATTATTAAAGAAAATACAAATATGTAGATAAAGTGGGGTTTGGATGGGGATGGGATTTGATCACATGCCGTGATCCGAGAACTCTATAACATGCTCTCTTATTGGGAGAGTTTGTGGTCGAACCCCAACTCCACTTGGGGCCAAAGAAACATTATTGTTCCCCGGCCATGGCATAATACGATAGTGCACGAATGCAGATGCACATCGCACTGCAATTTTGTAAGCATCATTGCACAAATCGTATCGATCGTTGATTTTCTTTTGACCGCTTTGATGTTGTCATTGATATACGCCACTTCAAGATACATGGAATCCGACTCTGTGTCATCCATATTTTCGAGTTGATCAATTTCATAATGGCATTCATGTCTTCGCGCGTCAATTTTCTTTCCAGCTTCTTCAACTCCTGGTTTCTTAAATCGATCTCCTTAGTATGCTTATCCATTTTCTTCTTCTGCTTTTCTGTTTTTATTTGTAATAAATATGAATTGTACACATGTGGTTATACTCCTATTTATAGGCCCATTTTATCTTTTTTTAAAGGTGGTGGCGTCTCTTCGATTTACCCTATATGAGACCCTTCAGATTAATTGATATATGTATCTCTTCGATTTACACTACCATGAGACCCTTCACATTCAGAATCAGATCTCTTCGATTTACACTACCATGAGACCTTCAGATTCAGATCTCTTCGATATACTACTATTTATAGGCCCATTTTATCATTTTTTAATAGTTTAATTCCAGTTCTTACCCGCAACAATCTCAAACATGTCTCATTGACAGAATCAATCTTGAACTTGTGTAACGTTAAACTAAACTTGTGTCAAAACAAACTTGAAACTATGTAAAGTTAAAATTAAGAAATGAATCCATTATGTTAAAGGTCAATGACAAATCTTCAAATATTATAATGTTAATCAATTACAATTACAATTACACCTTTACGTTAACTATATTGATTTGTATAATTCTTTAAGAATCACTAAATTAACTTCTTCATTTCAATGGGTCAAATTTTCTAACAAATAATGTTAACCAACTAATGAATCAAACCCTAATTCTCAAACATGTAAGAAAATAACAATTACAAATACAATATACATAATAATAAGAATGAAACCAAAATTCTCCTTCAAAACATTCTTCTTCAAAATAACAATTACCAATACAATACATATTAATAATAAAGGAACCATAGTTCTCCTTTAAAACATCCTTCTTCAAAACAACAATAAACATTTTAGTTCTCCTTCAAACTTCAAACCACCCCTATTCTTCTGTAAAAATTAAAATGACATAGTTTAATGATAAGTCATAACCAAAACCCTCATAAATGGTTAACACAATTTTACAATGACATATAAATGCATATGCAATTTCTATGTCTGCAAGTTCCATGAAAGCAATCCTGCAACCAACTTTTTTCGCCAATTCGGCATATATGCACTCCAAATCAATGATAGATCCACTCCTCCAAGCATGAACTCCACGAATTTAAGAACGAAAATGCCACAATCACTCCTACCAAATTACAAGAATTACAAGATAAGTTAGTCACGACAACGAATACCTTAATAATCCCTATATATATTGCATAAATTTATGAAACGTACCCATTATCTTGAGATGGACAATCCACGCTCTTCACCGCTAGTTTTCTCACGAATAATTCTCATAGCCTTTTACATGGTTCTTCAAGAAAAGCGGTATCACAACTTGCATAAAGCGTGACACAACTTGCAAGAAGCACTTTTCTGACATGCCCCGGAAGGCCGTCATACACGAAAATTATCCTCCCACTCAGATCAATTTTCAGAAGAAACCAATGATCCCTCTCTATCATCGTCACATACAAACTTGTGCAACCTTCCCATGATTTGCTAAATTCAGGAGCTGCCCCCTTCACAATATTCATTAATACTCTATCAAATCGTCCTTTGCATACTGTATTAATTCCTCCTTTGCTTTTCTTTCTCATGTGTCGTGTGTGAAAGCCTTTGACATAACTTGCAAATAGCGTATCCATGACACGTGCATTTTGGTCAAACATGTTCGGGTCCACTAAGCATCGCCGTCTTCACACAATGAACTATCCATTACCTGAATATCAATATATATATATATATATATACTTGTAAACAAAAACATACTTTTTCAATCTAAATTGCTGTTAATTTACAATCTAAAGCATATACTACTTACGTTGCTTGGCAAGCTCGCCCCCTCACAATTCCTTTCAAAATACTTGCTTGGATGTCACAGTCAACCAAACTCACCTGCATAATCGTATAAATAAAAAGGAAGAAAAACTAATTAATCATCAAAATAGGGTTTACAAATTAGGGTTTACTTTAACCGTATGACATTCATACCTGTCTTCACATGAATCTATAAACTGATCAAGACTTTTCATCATCACAGGATCCATTTTTCGGAACGGATTATAAGTGTTGGTCCCTTGAAAAGGCTTTAGTTAAGTTTAGAGGGGGGGTGAATAAACTTAACACTTAAAACTTTGGAGTTAACAAATTGCAACTTCAAGACTTACGATACTTGATGATCTCTTTGAGACCTCGTGAGCTCTTTGATAAAATGAGAGTCTCACGACGCCTCAGCTTTGCTGAATTTGTGCAGCGGAATAATATCAAAATTAAGCCTTGTTACTTGTTGTTAAATATGTTACTAAGTATTAGATACTCAGTAGTGTATGTGTGTGATTTCAGTTGCTAGATTCAGCAGGTTGATATGAATAATGACTAAGTGCAGAAAGTAAATGCAGTAAGTAAGTAGAGAGATTTTTATAGTGGTTCCAGTGATGTAATCCTCAGACGTCCACTCTTCTCCTGTGATGTTGGAGGAAATTCACTAGTAATCTTTGAGTTATCTCATTACAAAGAATCCTAGGTTGCTTGTCCTTCACTAATAACTATGGCTTCACAAACTGAAAACTAAGAACAGGTAGGATTGCTGCTCCTGAGTCTTCCACTGGTCCTTGAAGGGTAGAATTGCCTCTTCTCCAGCTCCACCACAAACCAACAGTCTTTCACACCTAATAGATGCTTCACTGTCTTCAGCAGGTTCTTTATAAAATAAAGAATGAATCAAGTAAATGATTCAGTTGCAGCAGCTTGATTAGGATGATATAATCAGCAGCTTGCAATCTTCAAGTGTGTATGCTTGATGCAGCTTGAACACAGAATGCACTTGAAGAAAATAACTAGATCAAGAAATTTTTAAGCTTAGTAAGTTCAAAGGCGAGGTGTTTTTCACTCAATGTTATCACTTGAAGTTTATTCCAAAATTCATCATCTTCTTCTTGAGTTGAAAGTCCTCTATTTATAGGTAGAATGCATGTGACTTGAATTTGAAATTCAAATGTGACCGTTCCTTGTATTTGTCCCATCCTCACCGCATTCTCATCACTATTCATGAGGATCGACATTCGTCGGATTACTTTTGACAAAGGCAAATTGTCCACCCTTTGACTTGTATCCAATGGATAAAAATATGGATCATCCTAACGCTTTTTAATCTCTCACTTTGATTTGCTTGATAAGTCGAGGTAGTTGGTCGTTCTTATCCATGTAACTTCCCAATAATCTTGAATTAATCGAGGTATTTATATCAAGAGTTCATCACCTGTTTGTAAAACCAATCGATCTCTTGAACATCATATTTTTGTCTCAGTAAAATATAATGCAACTGAATCTTATATCCAACTTTTGCTTGTGAAGTTAGATTACATCATTTAAAGTATAACTAAGTTCCAAACATCATCCAACTTGTGGAACTTAGACCTTCTACACAAGGTATATGTAATCGCTTAGGTCATCACAGCATTGCCTAAATTCTCGATTCCATATCCTTGACATTAAATACTAAGTTTGATCCCTTAGCCTTCATTTCATCGAGTTTGAACCCTCACCTTGAGTCTTGGGTCTTGAGGGTTGCAGACCGGTCCATCGACCTATCTACCCTCTCGACCTAGACCATCTGGCGATAAACAATCAACACCTTTTTACGATGCTTGTTTGATCAAACTTATTTATGAATCAAACTCTAATAAACCTATACATTTTATCTAGACAACTTTTTGCCTTTGCACTATAACAAATAGTATGGCACTCATCATCAAAACTGAGAAATAAGTCCAACAATTTCCCCTTTTTTTGGTGATGATTCCACTACCCTCACCTAATCAAAGAAAGCAAAAGATAAAGACACAAACAGAACAAATTCAATCAATTCTCATTATAAATATTTGTTCACAGTTATTACAACTAGATACAAAGAAAGATAAACAAAGAAAAGTAGGCGATCTATTGTCTCTTCTCTCTTTCTTGTCTAGCCTTCTCGACTTTGCTCTTGATAGGCTCTGATCTCTTCTATCATTTCAACCATCCATTCATTCTCAATAAGTGTAAAGTCAATATAAGAATTGACTTGTTTCCACCAATTCCATGCTTCAGGCAGTACAAGATTGATCTGATTCACCCTGAAGCCAAACTTCATATACAGCTCCTTAAATTCATTCAGTGAATCTTTTGCTTTTGTAATTGGCGACACCTTTTCACCTCTCTACTACTCCTTCCGCCTCTGGTATTTGCTCTTAAAGCTCTAATCCTTGCCTCCCAAAACTTCAAACTCAAGAAAGAGTTAAGACCTTCATGAAATCCCATGTCACGATAGGGTCTCCTTCTGTTATGAAACTCTTTCTTGTACTGTGATAGGAGATCATCGGTGAGTTGCAATCGCCAGTGCGGAGTTGCCTAAAAGCATTTGTATCATCACCCATCTCTTACGTGCAAAGAGTCTAGCAGCTCTCTTTCTTGCAGCGGTGATTGGCCCTCTTCCCCTTAGTGACATCATCAACAAAACGTGAGATGAGGCCATGAATAGCTTCCTCGTGATACTATCACTCTGTGTAATTGACCTCGCCATTGTTCTAGTTCTAGTATCAAGTGAAGTAATCCTTGATTGCGTGGTCTCTTCCAATCTGTTGATCCTTTCAAGAAATTTGGGATCGAGCACAAGAGTTGTTGTGCAAAGAATAGGCTCAACAAGTTTGGGAGCTTCAGCCAAGCTTGTCAAGTTTCTCATGTATAGAGACAAGTTGATCTTTTAGAAACTTGTCTTTGGCTTTATTTCCAACTTTGATACCATTGACATCTAGTATCAAATTATTCATTGCATTTTGAGTAGATGCAAAGTTTGAAGCAATCTGTGTCGATGATCGTCTATTATCATTTACCATCTTCATCGATTCTTCAAATCTACTGTTTGCTCTGTCCAATTGAGTTCTTAATCTGTTGCATGTCATTTCTTACGCTTCTTAACTCATTGACAACTTCAATTGGCACTCCATCGCCATTCTCATCATCAGATCCATCACAGAGCTCCTCAACTCTATATTGTGCTGTTGTCTGCGATGACCATGGCTCTACTCAAATCTCTCCCAAAGATGGAGAGGTCCTTCCTCAACCATTGCACCAAGAACATCTTCAAGGATAGGATCTTGTGCGGGTTCTTCAACAACTTCTTCTTCTCCAAAAATTTGAAATTCTTCATCATCAGTAGTTATAGTCCAAAGAAATTTGCTCATCCTCATTAACAAAGCGATCTGTGACTATCCTTCCCTACAAAGTGGCCTTGGCTCCAGCAGAGCTCCACTACAAAGAAACCTCATCAACAACGGGGTTTCCTCCAAACCCAAATCTGTTCCAACCTTTGTCCAGTCTTTGTTTGAGACTCAAAGAACTGCACTCTCCTGTTCCAACCTTTGTCCAGTCTGCTTTGTACCTCGAAGAACTTTGTACTCTCCTCTTCAATTTCCTGTGGATTAAATATGGCTTCATTATCCACTTGAAAACCTTCTGCATGACCAATCTTGGTCGTAATCATGGCGCTTTTGGTGAGAATCCTTCAAAGTCAAATCCACTTTGATACTCAATGGATTCCTCGTAACTAGCACTTGGTTCATCAAGTCGATGGTCTTTTCCACATCCAAATCAAAGATTCTCAGACATCTTCAAAGTTGTGCAAGAGGCTCTACAACATGAAATGTGCTTGGTTCATCATCACCCTACCAAAGACTCAATGTAATTCCCTCGGTGATTAGTGCTTCTAGATCATCCATGGTGAGATCTTGTAGATCCTCATCCATTTCTCCATCTCTTGGCCTCAAAGTGATCTTCCAAAGATCGCGGATCATTGTGCGATGGTACATGTGTTAGTGCAGCCCCACTTGATTCTCCCCAGTCCAGAGGAAAATCTCCTCTACTATCTCGATGATGAAGAAGAATCATCAGACCATCTCTTGGATCTCTAAATTTGATACCCTCCTCCTTCATTGCTCATCAAACAGATCCATCAGCCTTGATTGCGGCAAGGTTGTATCAATCGAGATCCAAAGAAATTTTCCACTCCCAAATGTCAAAAACCCATTCTTCAAAATCATTCATTGGTTGAGCAAATGGTTTTTGTCTTTTGTAGAACCCAAACTTCCATCGAAGTAATCGACAATTTGTTGAAGTTTGGGGTCCACATACCCTTCGCTTTTCTTGCTCTTCTTCACATGCCTTTCAAATGGCATAAAAGATCTCCTGGGAGCGACTCCAGTAGCTTGTTGACCACCAAAGGTTCCAACAAGCGATTCATGGTATCTTCTACGAGATGTTTGAAAGCCAAGAGTTCTTTGTGATTGTACATTTGTACCTACTACTTCCATCTCAGATCACACTTGGTTCCCCTCGACTTACATGCTCATCAATAGGGGTTAGCAGCAGATCGCTCTTCCCCACGAACTATTGCCAAATTTGCGGGTCTTCAACCAAGTCTCCAATCACCTCTTCAACCACCACAAGAGTTCGAGTTCGAGTGGTTTGTGTGGTTCTTCAAAGGATACTACAAAGCAGCTCGAGGGTCGAGTGATCAGCAGACATCCTCTACTGATTGCTCAAAAAACAACTGCTCGACATCGATGAGACTTGATAACTTCTTCATTTGATGAATCACTGATAACAACCGGGTGGAATGATAGTTAGGGGCTCAACTTCAATAAATCTCTTCTTCCTCTTCTATCGGTGCTTCCTCCTGGACTCTTTGAGCTTCCAGTTTTTCAACTCTTTCCCTTTGCCATATTTCTTCTTCTTTTTGGAAACCTCCTTCATCCTCTTGGATAGGGTTCATCATCATCAACTTTTCTAGTCAATTTTCTTTTACGCTAGCTTCCTTCATTTGTTCTCTAAAAATTTCACCAACAGCTTTTCTTGAACCCACAAAGCAGGTCGAGAACCTCCACTTGACCTCTCAGCAGACTCATCGATCACATCTTTGTTTCCTTTCTTGTTCTCTTTGATTTCAAGACTTCAAGTCTTCCTAACATCGACACTCTTCTTTCCAAAGCAGCTTTTCTTTGGTGCAAAAGCAGGTTTGATAGATATCTTCTTAGTTTGTTGAACTCCGCTCACCACCAAGATCACCATCATCTCCATCATCATTATCATCATGCAGACCTCTCCAAAGAATCTCTTCATCATCATCAAGTCCAGAATTGCATAATCAATCTCCTTTTTGTATCTCGGGTGATTTATATCAATCGTTCAATGTCGAACCTCCAAGTGATTCAAAGAGGTCTCAATCATCAAACCTAGGGGTAAGGCCTTTGATTTCCTTTTCCCTAGTTTGTCCTCCTTCGCAACTTTCTTCATATAATGAATAAAGTATCCAAATGATCAAACTTCATGCTCCTGCAGATGATAATCATCGCTTCTATCTTGGGTCCTGATAGAGTATCCATACTGCCAGCTAGCCCAAGTATGTTCTTTGCAATGAGCTTGCTCAGGCAGATAGTTTTCAATACCAATGTTTTTGCGTTTGATGCCTGGTATTGATTTAATAGTTGCTTCTGTCTTGATCTGATCTACAAAAGCCATCTTGTCCAATCCCATAGCTTCAGGATTGACTGAACCACCAACAACTTCTTCAAAACCAAACACTTGTCTCAGCAGACTGGAGGAGATTACAAGCTCCTCACCATTCACAGTGGTTTTGAAAGCTTCAGTTCCTTCTTCTATAATCATATTCTTCCAGAAATCAATAACATTGGTGTATGATATCGTATCTAATCTGATGTTGAGTATATTCTCCAGTCCTGCAAATCTTCTTATTCTTCGACCTATATTGATGGCCGCCTGCTTGATTTGCATCAACAACATAGCCTCTTACACTTTGGCTTGATTCGATTTGAACTTCAACTCTTTCCGCCATTGAAATAAGAAAAGATGAAGAAGAGTTGCTCTCAAATCTGTGTTCACACGGCGTAGATTTTGCGAGAGATAAAGCGAAATTTCAAGTGGTGAATCGCTAAGTAATCCGATTATATAGACAAAGTGGGTAGTTGAAATTGTCACAAAGACGCATACATTGAGGTAACCATGATTAAATCTGATTAAATGCTTTGTCTTGACACGTGGTCCATTACTCCTCCATAACGCTTGTAACCGTTGGATGGTTTAACTGTGGTAATAATGGATAAAATAAATATCCCGCCAAACTACTTTTTGACTTTAATGACTTTGACTGAGTAAAGTTCCTTCAAAGAAGGTATCCTCAACAGGTGGGCTCAAGAGATCTGGCGATAATGTGCTTCAAAGAAATGGCGACAAAGTGACTCTGCTTGATCCTTGTTTTCTCCTTGTTTTGTTCAATTGATAATACAAGATGAAGTTTAACACCAATGACCGATCCATCAAGTGAGCTCACCCAACATGACAAAGACCAATCCCTTGGCAACCTCATTTGCTCAATTGTTCAAACATAAGTACATGGAATTGTTGATACCAATGACTAATCTGCTAAGTGAGCTCACCCAACATAGCAAAGACTAATCCCTTGGTGAATTCCAAGACAACTTCGAATATCACCAATCTTTATAATTCCAAGTTCGAGTCCTTAATTTGGCAAATCTTTCACTATCAAGTGGCTTAGTGAAAATATCGACAAGTTGATCTTGATAGGAATGTATAGAACCACCACATCTTTCTTTTCAACATGATCTCTTATAAAATGATGTCTCACATCAATGTGCTTGGTTCTTGAATGCAAAACAGATTTTCTCGTGATTGCAATTGCACTTGTGTTGTCACACATGATTGGAATTTCCTTTCTTCAATTCCATAATCCCTTAATTGTTGTCTTAGCCATAGTACTTGTGCACAAAGAATCTTCCAAAGAAGAATGTATTCAACTTTCAAAGAGTGGAAGTTGAAATAGAATTGCTTTCTTGCTAAACCAGAGACCACTCTATTTCCCATTAACCGGCGGTTTCTGAGGTGCTTTTTCTATCAATCTTGCATCCAAAGATAATCGAATCTGAGTAGGATATTACCTTGAAGCTTCCTTCCTTGGAATACCATATTCCTACTCCCAAAGTCTCTTTTAGATACTTAAGAATTCTTTTGACAGCACCTAAATGACTTTCTTTAGGTTTGGATTGAAATCTTGCACAAACACCTACAAAGAAAGGATATATCAGTCTCACTGGCAAGGAGATACAAACAGATCGCCTATCATCCTTCTGTACAAAGTCTGTCAACATCTTTGCCTTCTTTATCTTCATCCAATCTGATGTTTGTACTCATAGGAGTTGGAGTTCTTAGTGCTGTTTTCCATACCAAATTTCTTCAGCAACTCTTTGGTATACTTGGTTTGATGAATGAAGATTCCATCTTTCAATCTGCTTTAACTTGCAATCCCAAGAAGTAATTCATTTCTCCCATCATACTCATTTGGAATTTGCTCTTCATTAGATTTGCAAACTTTTCACAAAGTAAATCATTCTCGTAACCAAAAATTATGTCATCCACATAAATTTGTACCAATGAGGTGTCTTTCCCTTCACTGATTCTCGAAAAGTGTCTTGTCAATGGTCCCTTTTGTAAAACCATTTTCCACCAAGAATTGAGATAGAGTCTCATACCATGCTCTTGGTGCTTGTTTCAATCCATAAAGTGCTTTGTTGAGTCTATACACTTTATCTTCTTGATCTTTAACTTCAAATCCAGGAGGTTCTTTGAACATACACTTCCTCCTCTAGGATACCATTCAAAAATGCACTCTTGACATCCATTTGATATACTTTGAAGTTCTTGTATGCGGCGTGTGCCAAAAATAATCTGATAGCTTCCAATCTTGCAACAGTGCATAAGTCTCATCAAAATCTATTCCTTCAGCTTGAGAATAGCCTTTTGCAACTAGTCCGGCCTTATTTCTAACAATGGTACCAGATTCATCAAGTTTATTTCTCATACCCATTTAGTACCAATGATATTTGCATGACTTGGCCTTTCAACTAGTGTCCAAACTTGATTTCTTTCAAATTCATTTAATTCTTCTTGCATAGCAATTATCCAATCTGGATCTCAAATTGCTTCTTCAACAACTTTGGGTTCCATTTGTGATAGAAAACAAGTAAACATAGCTTCCAGCTTGTCTTCTAGTCCTCACACCTTCTTTGTACATTGCCAATAACTTGTTCAAAGAGGTGATTCCTTAACCATTGTGGATTTTGGTTATTTTGATTTTCGAATATCATCTTCATGAGGTCTCACTGTAGTTTCTTCTACTGAGGGTCGTGAGATCCTTGAATAGCTTCGGTTGTTGCATCAAGAACATTGTCAAGAGGGTGTTCAAAGAAGCGATGATCGAAACTTTTAAGTCATTGAATCTTTCCAAAACTTCAACACAATCTGGATAAGTGATTTGTTGATTTTCAAGAGTTCACACTCTTTATCTTTCATACCAATAAACTTAGGTTCATCAAACACAACATTGATTGTTTCTTCATGTTTCAATGTTCTTTGTTCAAGACTCAATGCTCTCTCACTGATCAAGAATATCCTAAGAAAATTCCTTCATCCGATTTTGGTTGGAATGTTTTCAAATGAACTTTATGATTTAGAATAAAACATTTGCTTCCAAATGGGTGAAAATAGGATATATTAGGTATCCTTCCATTCCAGATCTCATAAGGTGTCTTCAAAGCAGACTTCTTGTTTACTTGATGTTCTATTTTGTGTATAGCATGTCAGATGTATTCTTTCTTAAATTTAATATCTTTCGTAGCAATGCTTCACAAATCATTGTTCTTCCCGCTTCCTTTAATGTCCTGTTTCTTCTTTCAAAGAACCCCATTTTGTGAGGTGTACCAAAGACAAGTTGATGAAGTACACCATTCTGCTCACAATATTCTCTTATAACTTTGTTGAGAAATTCAAGACTCGATCCGATCTAATCTTTATGATCATAAACTTTTCTCATTTTGTAATCTCTTCAAAAGATTAGGTAAGCTTTGGAGTGTCTCACTTTTCTTGTTCATGAATATCACCCAAGTGTATCTAGAAAAATCATCCACAACCACTAAGGTGTATTTCTTTCTGTCACACTTGTTGGAGTTATTGGTCCAAAAGATCCATGTGCATAAGCTCCAACACTCTGTTAGTTGATTGTTTAGTCTTTGACTTGAAATTTGACTTTATCTCTGCTTACCTTGCGACATGCATAATGTATAGCATCCTTCTTGAATGTGATCTCGTGTAAACCAACCACTAACTTCTTCTTCACTAACCGATTAATATCATCAAAATTTAGATGATTTAACTTCTTGTGCCATAACCAATTGAGTTCGATTTGGTATGCACAATCAGAGTGAGTCGAATCAGGCAGCGATAGACCAATCCACAACATACATGTTCTCGCTGCCTTCTACCAAAGAAGTACAACTTGATCACCTCTTTCACTAATGACAATACAATTGTTTTTGTCAAAAGTGACCTTGTATCCCATATCACGAATTGTCCATTAACTTTCTCAAGTTGTAATCAAGTCCTTCCACATATGCAACATTCTTGATTGTAAGTCCATTTCGATAAGTGTGCCATATCCTCTTGTATAGCCAGTGTATTTTTGTTGCCAAAATTTACCCTTGGACCATCTTTTGCCACAAAGTTTGATAGACAAAGGCTTATTCTTTGTCATGTGTCCGAACATCCACCACAAAGTACCGGACACCCTACAAAACAAAGTTAATGCATTTTAGGTACCCAAACTGTTTGGGTCCATAGTGTCGATGGCAAGCATGACCCTTGGTATGTTTCCATAAGGTCTTCTCTAAATGTGTCATACTTTGGTTCATACTTTGGTTCATACATGTATTCCACACATCCATAAGTTCTAACATGAGGTTGTGTAGGAACCACATATGTTTTCTCGGCCTTTTGGTACATAATGTTTGTTTGAAATGATTCTTGTTATTAGAAACATTTGCATAACCATAGGTGTCTTTGTCTATTAGAATGCGACCACAGTAATATGGAGTCTGCTTGAGGTCTTGTGTAAGTCCTCTGGCCGATTCCATTGCCTAGGTTTTACCCTAGTGGTATGGTTATACTTGATTTGCTTCTAGCATTAGATGCAGGAATATTCCAATCATTATCGGCAGGAGCAGTCTACCTTTCCCCAGAGATAAGTATCCCTTGAATGATCAACATTTTTGGATTTAGGATTCTTATTCTTGGAATATTTCTGCTTCTTTCCTTACGTGGTCCAAATAGACTTGGTAGCAGTCCGCTTATCACAGAGCTTAAAGTCTGTGCATCCTATTTTTGGATTTATTCTTTTACTAGAGTCGTGACTTCTCGAGACTTCCGATTTTGCTTCTTTGAGGCATTCTCATTTGGTTTCTTCGCTTGGCAAAGAAATTTTATCGAGATGGATCTAGTGCAGGCACAAACTTAGGACCAATTCTGGTACTAGGTTCAGTAACCTTACTGGATCCACTCTTGTTAGATTGCTGAGTTCCAAATCCAAGCCCAGTTCTATCTCCATAAGGCTTTCCTGATTTGTATGCAGTATTGGAACAAGATGGTTCAGCAGATTCAGAGGCTGCTGGATGTTCAGCAGACTTATGCTGATTCTGTCCAACATCTTTTTCCTTACCTTTGAAAACCCTTAATTCAGCTTTCAATCTTCCAACTTCTAACTCAAGAGCCTCTTTTTCAGCCTTCACAATCTCATAACCAGATTGTATTATCCTTAGTTGATTAAGGATGGCATCCAAAGTCTCATTGTTGTCAGAATTTCTAGGATTTGAACCACAGGTTGATTCACAATCACTTCCAGCAGGAGTGTTTATAGATACAGTGTTGTATACCTCCTCAGTTTCATCCATGTTGGCCATCAAAGCATAATCCTCCATATCAGCAACCAGTGCTGTGTCATCTGATTCATTTCCTTTTTCAGATCCCACTTCATATCCTGATTCATCTTCAGCAACCATAGCCTTCTTGCCATGTCTCCTTTGTTGACTTTTGGTCTTCAGTAGGTCTGGACAATCAGGTCTAAAATGTCCAGGCTTCTTACAGTTGAAGCAAAGATAATCAGGTTCCTTGCCTTGTTTCAACTCAGGACAATCAGGTCTGAAGTGTCCTGGTTTCTTGCAATGAAAGCATAGATAGTCATTATCTTTCTTTGGTTCTTCTTTCCTTCTTTCAGTAGGCCTCTTTGTGAAATTTCTTGTAGGGGCCTTTCCAGTCTTCATCATTCTGATTTTCTTGCTCAGTAGGGCAATTTGCTCTTGCATTTCATCTAGCATATCATCCTGTCCTCCTGATGTTTCTTCATGATGTGAAGCAGCCAATGCAGTGGTCTTTGGCTCTTCCTTTTCAGTTTCAGGCACTAGCTTCTTGCTAAATTCATAGGCCTTAAGATCGAGAACAGCTTTGAAGGTGTCTTCTTCATGTAGCTTTCTCATTTCTTCAATTGCGATCACCTTCATTTTCCAAACATCTCTTGCGGTAAAGCTTCCAAGATTTTGGTGTTTACTTCCTCTTTTGAATAACTTACACTCAAAGAGAGTAAGTTCATCTAAGATTGCATTGAATCTGGACTCCATTTGCTCAATGGTTTCATTAGGTAGCATTCGAACTTTTGAAACCTTTTTCTGCCACACCGATTTTGTTCTTCTTTATTGCATCGGTGCCTTCACAGATTAAGTGAATCTTATCCCAAAGTTCCTTTGCGATCTTGCAATCTTTGACTTTCATGTACATATTGCTATCCAAGGTTCTCGTAGATGATATCAATAGCAATGTTGTTGAGGTTTGCTCTTTTCCTCGCTTTCGCATTCCATTCTCTCTTTGGTTTAGGAATGTACTCGATTCTGTCACCCACTTTATTCGCCTTTGTAATCTCCAAAGTGGTCCTTCGATTAGTACATCCATCATCTCATCATGAGTAGCGCAAGATATGCCTGCATTCGACGTTTATACTCATCAAATCTATCAAGAGAGCACATCAACATGGTTCTAGCATACTTGTGTGTTATCCATGATGCAAGTCTTGAAAATCGATAAATTTGAAAGAAAGTTTTAAGGAATTTTCACAAGCACAACAAGTAGGATTCCTTCGTAATGTACAATTGCTCCGATACCAACCGTTGGTCCCTTAAAAGGCTTTAGTTAAGTTTAGAGGGGTGAATAAACTTAACACTTAAAACTTTGGAGTTAACAAATTCTGCAACTTCACTCACGATACTTCAAGATGTCTCTGCCGAGACCTCGATAGCCTGGCCGATAAATGTGAGTCTCACCGACGATTCGATTCTTTGAATTTGTGCAAATGGAATAATATCAAAATTAAGCCTTGTTACTTGTTGTTAAATATGTTACTAAGTATTAGATACTCAGTAGTGTATGTGTGTGATTTCAGTTGCTAGATTCAGCAGGTTGATATGAATAATGACTAAGTGCAGAAAGTAAATGCAAGATAAGTAAGTAGAGAGATTTTTATAGTGGTTCCAGGTGATGTAATCTCACAGACGTCCACTCTTCTCCCGTGATGTTGGAGGAAATTCACTAGTAATCTTTGAGTTATCTCATTACAAAGAATCCTAGGTTGCTTGTCCTTCACCAATAACTATGGCTTCACAAACTGAAAACTAAGAACAGGTAGGATTGCTGCTCCTGAGTCTTCCACTGGTCCTTGAAGGGTAGAATTGCCTCTTCTCCAGCTCCACCACAAACCAACAGCCTTTCACACCAACGGATGCTTCACTGTCTTCAAGCAGAGTTCTTTATAAAATAAAGAATGAATCAAGTAAATGATTCATTCTGCGGCTTGATTAGGATGATATAATCAGCAGACTTGCAATCTTCAAGTGTGTATGCTTGATGCAAATTGAACACGTAATGCACTTGAAGAAAATAACTAGATCAGCAGCCTTAAGCTTAGTAAGTTCAACAGGGTGTTTTTCAGCTCAATGTTATCACTTGAAGTTTATTCCAAAATTCATCATCTTCTTCTTGAGTTGAAAGTCCTCTATTTATAGGTAGGAATGCATGTGACTTGAATTTGAAATTCAAATGTGACCGTTCTTTGTATTTGTCCCATCCTCACCGCATTCTCATCACTATTCATGGGGTGACAATTGTCGAGATTACTTTTTGACAATGGCAATCATCCACCCTTTGACTTGTATCCAATGGATAAAAATATGGATCATCCTAACGTCTTTTTAATCTCACCCTTTGATTTGCTTGATAAGTCGAGGTAGTTGGTGTTCTTATCCATGTAACTTCCCAATAATCTTGAATTAATCGAGGTATATATATCAGCAGGTTCATCAGTCTGCTGTAAAACCAATCAGTCTGCTGAACATCATATTTTTGTCTGTAAAATATAATGCAACTGAATCCTTATATCCAACTTTTGCTTGTGAAGTTAGAACATCATTTAAAGTATAACTAAGTTCCAAACATCATCCAACTTGTGGAACTTAGACCTTCTACATTAAGGTATATGTAATCGCTTTAGGTCATCACAGACTTGCCTAAATTCCGATTCCATATCCTTGACATTAAATACTAAGTTTGATCCCTTAGCCTTCATTTATCGAGTTTGAACCTCACCTTCGCCTTCGGTCTTGGCGAGTTGCAGACCAGGTCTCGACTTTCTATCTACCTCATCGACCTAGACCATCTGGCGATAAACGATCAGCTGACCTTTTACAGTGCTTGTTTGATCAAACTTATTTATGAATCAAACTCTAATAAACCTATACATTTTATCTAGACATCTTTTTGCCTTTGCACTATAACAGCTAGTATGGCACTCATCATCAAAACTGAGAAATAAGTCCAACAATAAGCATCATACTTATTCACTTTCCTTTTTTCCGGTAGTTTAATATAAGGGCTGCTAATTGCTTTTCTTTTTTCCGGCGGCGTCGGTAGATTGAAACGTACAACTATATAAAACATTCAATGACGTAATTAGTTTGGATTATACATATATCTACTAACATAAGCTCAAATTAATTAATTTTGTAAATCTACCTTTAACAACTTTTTTCCCGCCCTTTTTTTCCAAATCATCCTCATTTAAGATGACCTCGGCTCTCTCTTCACCTACGGCATTACCTAATCATAATTTCAAGAAACAAAATTTTATGAATAAACTAATTCTCTCACCAAAACACATAAAGGACAGATTTAATTATACCTTCGCCGTTTGGGTTTCCCACACCTTCCTCCCTTATATCAACTTGCTCTTCCTCTATGCCACCATTTACATCTACATCACATTCCATAACCTCGTTTAGCTTTTCAGCAACTTCCTCCTCCATTTCAATGTCCTCATTTATCTCTTCACCCATGGAATTTCCTAATCATAATTTCAAGAAATTAAATGTTATGAACTAATTCTCTCATCAAACTACATAATGAACAAATCAAAATGACAAGTTTCACATTATACCTTCGCCGTTTCGGGTTTCCTCGACCGTTTCCTCAACCTGGGCTTCACGTTCATCCCCTACCTCTTTATCACCCTCGCTTACATTTTCAGGTGGGAACTCCCCTACCTCTTTATCACCATCCCCAGCCTCATTCACAATAGCAGCACCTTTTTCCTCAATTTGAATGGCCTCAACCGGAGCATCGAGTTCATCCCCTACCTCTTATCACCATTTCTTACATATTCAGGTGGGACCTTCCCTACCTCTTTATCACCATCCCCAACCTCATTCACAATAACAACAACTTCCTCCTCAATTTCAGTGGCCTCGTTTCTCTCTTCACCTTCGCTTTCATTTTCTAGTGGGAACTCCCCAACCTTTTTAACACCTTCCCCGGCTTCCTTCTCTTCAACTACGGCATTTCCTAATCATAATTTCAAGAAATACAATGTTATAAACTATTTCTCTCCTATATAAACAACATAAAGGACAAATTTAACTTTACACCTTTGCCGTTTCGGGATGCCTCCATAGTTTCATCTTCCATTTCATTCAAATCTTCATTAGAAAGACGAACCTCCATCAATTTAACTTTACGCTGGAGCGTATCCATTAAAGCGCACATTCTTTTGTTCTCTTCAGCATTTTTACCAACTCTGCGCACATTCTTTTGTTCTCTTCACTCACAGCAATTTTTACCAATTCTTTTAGCTTTTCATAATCAACGTTACCCGTTGATTGCTCAGGTGCATTGTCATAAGTAGTTTCATCATCTTCAACTTCAACTTCCCGGAGCATCACAAAATAAGCTTTTTCCTTTTCAGCTTCGGATGGAACCAACTTTTGAACTACATCCACCTGCATCATGATTAATGTGAAGGATGCATTTACATACCAAACTTAAGATACAAATTAAACATCACTACCTCTCCCGATTCAAGAACAACTTCAACTAATGGAGAGTTGACCCTTTTTGCATTTCCCCACTTCATCATCCTTGGGAGAGCATTCTCATCAACAATCTCGGAAAACTTCCTTAAAGAAGGAATTGCTTCAAGTGCCCAAACCTACGATGCATTTACATACAAGTGATTGACCAAACATAACAAAAAAAAAATAACAACATACATATATATATATATATATATATATATATATATATATATATATATATATATATATATATATATATATATATATATGAATTAAAACACCAGATTTTCGCTTTTACATACCTTCAAAGCATCGGAAACCATAGAAAGTATATGCGATCGGGACCTTTTGAGAACATCTCTTAGTCCCTCCTCAAAACATGGATGAGTGCTTTCATAAACTCATTTCCCCATGGATACTTGTTGAAAGCATCCAAATCATCAACCAACCGAAAAATCCACCAATCCACCGCACATTTCTCTCTTCGATACCCACACAACGCGTCGTCAAGATAACGATCAACCCCAAATTGTAACGGTCTACATCATTCTTAGTGCTATTAAACTTTTGCCACACATGCTTCCTATACACCGACGTAAGGTTTTAAAATACTTCTTAACTAATTTAGACTCTTTTCCTACGCCTTTCTCGACATTGCTATCATTGCCAACCAAGAAACCGTAACAAGCGCAAATTCTTGTACATCGAATCGTATCTTTTGGCTCCAACTTTGAACCAAAAAATTCTCGATTTATTGGGTTCGCCAACCTCATTATCAACTGATGTACTATCTGGTTGGCTGGCAGATCCTTCAAATGGATTAAATTTCCAAAACAAGACTGTTCCAACTTTGTTTTGTGCTTGGTGTCAAGCTTTTGATAAACTGCATTTGCTTTACCAATTTGACATCGGTTTACGATTTCACATTTTGCAGTCCTATCTTGTCCGCTAAGTGCATAAACCAACGTCATTTTTCAACCAATCTATTACCAACAAAAAATAAACAAAAGTATCAATAGAATGAAAGAACAAAGGAATTTGAATACAATTGAAGCAAATAACACATTTTGAACAAATTTCATCACCGCCATTGTTTAAGCTAACAAATTTGGTTACACAATTTGCTTTAACCGATCCCACATCATTCAACACCATAACAAATCACACATCTTCCTATTCTCCAAAATCATATACATAACAAAATTTAAACTCAACCCAAAAATCAAACTTTTGTAAATTCATTAAGTCGATTGAATTATAATCCACATGCGAGATACCAAACCCCAAAATAATACCTTTGCACTTGCTCGTTCAAATTTCTTCAACTTTCCGATCACCTTCCTCAACTACCGGTGAGTTTGCACACTTAGCTCGATTGTTGACAAGAATTTTGCTGATCCTAGGTTCGAATTTGGGTAGAAAGATGGGGTGATTTTGGGTAGAAATGACAAGAATTTTGCTGAGCCTATTTTGCTCGATTCACGGTGGTAATTAAATTGGATAGTGGAAATGAATAATGAGGTTAAGGAAGAATTGGATGAAGGAGTTAAGGGATTTGGAGATAAATAGAGAGGGGTATATCAGTCCATCCAGGATTTTATAAGGTTTTTACCATTTTTCAATTTCTTTAAAAGTAAAAAATAGGTCAAAGCTTATAATTGCAAAGCACAAAGTTCATAAGCTCAACGGTGTCATTCCCCCTAATAATAATAATAACTAGTGAACGTGAGCCGTGCAAGGCACGGCGGGCCCAATATAAATTGTTACCCACGATAATATCAAAGAATGGATCCCAAACCTGAACTGAATCGGTAAGTTTAAACCGTAACAAATTCAATGCACAAGACAAAGAGAGCAACAGAAATATATCACATTTTCTGCAAGAGGTAGCGCTTTCTTAGAGACGTGAAGATTGTGAATCACTTCTCTTCCATCCCTATCATAAGTTTTCACCTACAAAATAAACCATAATATGATGTATCGGAGAACAATGTCATAAAGTCGATCCCTTTAGCTTCGACTTTACGTAATGAAATATTATAGAAAAGCAATAAACGGAACATAACTACACGGTCAAATCTCCGGGGACACCTTAGCTTCTAGATCATTAATATACTTGAAAATGCGTTTCACTCATTTTCTATACGACATTTTTCTTTCTTATCATTAATGAATACGTCATCGATCTCGTGTTCATTTATTTGGTGGAAAAAAACACGTGTCAAAAATGCGGGCACACCTTCTTGTCGCGGATATTTGTTTGGCCATATTTTTTTTTTGTATTTTATAGCTAAACTTGACCCATCTTATAGCTACACGCGATGATGTATTATGCTAAACTTGGCCCATCTTCCATCGTATACTACACAGTACAACTTCAAATCCGTCGGTCTTTCCTTTTTTTCCCCTTTTCTGCACAAACTACTAACCAGGGGCGGACGCAGTATCCCAGGTGAGGGGGAGCGATACTATGGGCGAGCGTAAATTTTTAGGGGGGGCAAAAAAAAATACACAACATACATAGTATTGTTTTTTTCCGGATCCGATGGGGGGCGATTGCCCCCTACCCACCATGTACATCCGCCCCTGCTACTAACGGTACACGTTTGATAAAGGAAAAAAAAGTACACGTGTTGATATATTTTATAGCTAAACTTGGCCCATCTTTCATCGTACACTACACAGTAGAACTTCAAATCCGTCGGTCTTTCCTTTTTTTTCCCTTTTCTGTATAAACTACTAACGGTACACGTTTGATTAAAAAAAAAAACCTTGATGTATTTTATAGCTAAACTTGGTCCATCTTCCATCGTACACTACACAGTACAACTTCAAATCCGTTGGTCTTTCCTTTTTTTTCCCCCCTTTTCTGCAAAAACTACTAACGGTACACGGTTGATAAAGAAAAAAATATACTCGTGTTGATGTATTTTATAGCTAAACTTGGCTCATCTTCCATCGTATACTACACAATAGAACTTCAAATCCGTCGGTCTTCCCTTTTTTCCCCATTTTCTGCACAAACTACTAACGGTACACGTTTGATAAAGAAAAAAATGTACACGTGTTGATGTATTTTATAACTAAACTTGGCTCATCTTCCATCGTACACTACACGGTAGAACTTCAAATCCGTCGGTCTTCCCTTTTTTTTCCCTTTTCCGCACAAACTACTAACGGTACACGTTTGATAAAAAAGAAGAAAAAAACCTTTGATGTATTTTATAGCTAAACTTGACCCATCTTCCATCGTACACTACACAGTAGAACTTCAAATCTGTCGGTCTTTCCTTTTTTTCCCTTTTCTGCACAAACTACTAACGGTACACGTTTGATATAAAAAAATACCACGTGTCAGCCAAGGAGGGTGTCATATGGCTTCTTGTGGAAACACCTCCTTAGCTTCTTTTATGTAACGGAGAATCGAAAAAAAAAATCGGTTTCTATATAACGCTAACCAGATTTCCGGTTTTATTTGTTTGCCCTAATTTTGTTGTTGTTGTATTTTATAGCTAAACTTTACTAATATTCCATCGTACACTACACAGTAGAACTTCAAATCCGTTGGTCTTTTTTTTCTACCCTTTTCTGCACAAGCTACTAACGGTACACGTTTGATAAAAAAAAGTACACGGCTTTATTCAAGTGGTGTGCCGAAATCGAATCGAAAATTGTTGGTTGATTGAAACTTAAAACTAAAACCGTACTGTCTATTGGAGATAATAAAATTGAACCGTATCGATATTGAAATATACACTTTTGTTCGGTTTATGTAACGGAGAATAAAAGAAATTCGGTTTCTATATAACGCTAACCGAAATTCCGGTTTTTACCGAATGAAAAAAAAATCTGATGTTTTAAAAAAAAAATTAAAAAATGCCACGTGTCAAGCTAAGAAGGTGGCCACGTGGCAACATGTGGACACACCTTCTTAGCATTTTATAGAGGATACTAGTTAACGTGAGCCGTGCAAGGCACGACGGGCCCAACATAAATCGCTACCAACGATAATATCAAAGAATAGATCCCCAACGTGAAATAAATTGCGTAAGCTTAAACCGTAACAAATTCAAGGCACAAGACAAAGAGAGCAAGAGAAATATATCACATTTTTTTCCAAGAGGTAGCTCTTTCTTAGAGACGTGAAGATTGTGAATCACATCTCTTCCAGCCCTATCAGTAATTTCCATCTACAAAATAAGCTACAATATGATGTATCAGAGAACAATGTCATAAAGTCGATCAATTTAGCTTCGAATTTACGCAATGAAACATTATAAAAACAATAAGCGGACCATAACTACACGGTCAAATCTCCCGGGACGCCTTAGGTTCCAGATCATTAATATGCTTGAAAATGTGTTTTACTCATTTTCTATACGATATTTCTCTTTCTTATCATTAATGAATACGTCATTGATATCGTGTTCATTCATTTGATAGAAAAAAACACGTGTCAAACGGTCTGAAGAATATAAAAAGTGATTTGGTATTCCAACGTCAATTTTAGGGACGCTCGTACTGCAAATGGCCTTCGGTTCCACCAATGTTATGTTGTTCAAAATGATAAAAATATTTAATGTGGTGTCCATACAGTTTTATTCAATTGTTGTGTCGAAATCAAAAATTTTCGGCTGATTGAAATTTAAAACTGAATCCGCACTATCAGGTGGAGGTAGTAAAATGAACCGTATCGAAATATACACTTTGTTGTGTATAATATTCAATTGTTGTGTCGAAATCGAATTGAGAAATCGAAAATTTTCGGTTGTTTGAAATTTAAAGCCTCCTTCGGTTTATATATAACAATAACCGAAATTCCTGTTTTTACCGAAGGGAAAAAAATAGGTGGCACGTGTCAGCCCAGGAGGCTGCCACGTGGCCGCTTGTGGGCAAAGTCCCTTAGCACTTAATAGATATAATAGATAAGAGATAAGAGATAAGAGATAATAGATAAGATAAGATAAGATAATAACAACAACTAAACACATATTATTCGTTGAGGTTATTATTTGTAGTACATCGATTTTATCGATGCACCACATCTGGTGCACTACACGAAAACATTGAATCAATCTTTTCAAAGTTGATTTTTATAATAGCTCAAACCATAGACAATGAGAAATAGTCATATATCGTTCGGCACGTGCACATCTCTTAATCAAATGCACGTAAGCCTTACGAAACAGTTGCATCATTCAAAAATAACGGAAGCTAAAAGAATACGTTTATCAAAATGCACGGAAAATGAAAACAAGCATTTAATAACCGAACTGATTAGGCTCATAACTGAACGGATGGAACAGATACATAAAACCACAAATCAACATTGCCACGAAGAGAAGGGTACATGTCGCAGTTCGATAGGTCAAATTCCAAGAAATTCACAACTCCAAAAAAACAAAAGGACGATTCAAAGTATACCACAATAATTCCAATAAAACTACATACTTCAATTTCATTAATATAAAGGAAACGCAACTAATTTCTATTTATTATCTCAAAAGAAAGAAACGGAAAAGACATAATGTCTGAGCATTAACTGTGGCTGGTGCACCCCAAGAAATGAAATAAAATACAGTTGATAACAAAATAATAAGGAGCAACCTAAACATGATAAACTAAGAAGTTTAACAAATGTCTTCTACAAGTTCTTCTACTGTCTCCTCAATCTCAATATTATCTTTATCTTAAACTTTTAAGTAAAGAAAATATAATGCAAGTATACATTCAAAATACATGTTAATAATTATCATAATAAACTCGGAAATACAAATATTAGGAATAGTGAATTGGTAATGACATAATTCAATTCATCCTAACATACTAATGCATACTAATGAATTTACCTAGTTGATAATGTCGAAATTATCACGGTACGAACAACGGTGGTTTATGGTGGATATCTGGCTATAAAAGTGAGTAAAATCCAGTGGTGCACGGGCAGTGATAGAGCATTCACGGTGGACGGAAAACAATAAAAGTGGTGGTGCAAATGCTAGGGAGAAAATGGTAGAGTTTGCCTACTCTTTATAATTTTTGTGTCTATGTCAATGCTTATATTGAGCCTCTATTTATAGACAAGCTACTAATTAAGGTTTAGCTAATGATAATAATATATAATTATGTACAAGGCGGTCCTAATTATACTATCATAGTGCCGCTGTGGGGCGGACCCAACATAGCTGTCTGTTTCCTTTGCCCTGTCACCCTTGGATTGTAGCTTGCTTCTCTTTATACTGTGGGCCCTGGTCGCAGGCGAGCCTAACGGCTTGAGGGATTAGCAGATCGGCCCTTAGCCTTTCTTTGTAATGTATCAAACTATCAGAAGGCTTTAGGCAGGGCCGATGGCCTGTGGTCCCAATTTGGCTTGCATGTGTACGGACTAGAGTGTCCGGCGGCCTTGTCCGCCGTTTTGGCCATCGGACCCGAATAAGGGTCTGCGGGCCTATTTTACGGTTCAAGCATATCAATGGCCCTCTACTCCATGCCTTAAGCATTTTCTCGAAATGTTAGGCGGGGAGTAAAGTCTGTGTGCGGATCGATTACCTTGAAATACCGTGGTGGCTTGCTATTGTGGCAGATCGCATGTTTGCATTGCCTAAGTACCATACTTAGAGTTGGTCTTTTCGTGGCTTGTGTGTCAGAAATCGACTTCGCCTTTTGTGGCTTAATGTCATGAATTGACACCGCCTCTAGGATCGCGCTATGAAGCGGACAAATTCGGGTGCCGCGCTATGAAGCAGATGGTCTTATAGGGCTGTGCTATTAAGCGGACGGACTTTTGAAGCCACACTATTAAGAAACAAACTTATGATTGTGGGGGAGCTAGTAGCTTTGACGGGGCCGATAGGGCCGCGCGTGACTGTAACGGTTGAGTGCGATATTTGAGGAGACGTTTTTATGACATGGTGGACGTAACCGTTGAGATGAAAGGTTGTGGCTCATGATTGGCTAGGCAGTTTTGATAACTATTCTTGTAATGATGGCGGTTTCGATAACCATCCCCGTAATGATGGCAGTTTTGATAACCGTCCACGTAATGATATCGGTTTCAAAATTCAAAATTTGAAATACCGCACCGAATTGGAACCATTAGATTCATCTAATCTTGACCATCCAAACCATTGGCCTTTTCCTATATAAAGGGATACCTCCCAACCCTTAAACACTTTACGCATTCTCCGGTTTATAGCAAAAGAGTTCCAAAGTGAGAGATAGAGATATTCAAATCTAGTTACGTTTTCGATGGATGTTTGAGGATTTCGATCGAATTTGAAGGTTCCACCCATGTTTCCCGGTTCGACTTCTTTTTCCGTGAATCTCTCAGGTAATTGCTCTGATTTTTCATCAATTTTCCTTGATTCTGTTCTCCTTCAAGCGTTGTTCTCCGGTATGTATTCCGGTTGGATTTGATGTTTTCCAATCTGATTTCATGAGTAAAGTTAGTACCTTTCTTCGAATCATTTAAGGTTTCTACATTTGGTCATTGAGTTTTCTTGTATTTGCTCATCTGCATACCGTTTTCCTCTAAATCTTGGGTGAAAGGGGTTTGGCTTTCGGAGTTTTCGGGTTTGGTTCGTTGAATGTCTGGGTAAAGACTCAATCTTTAGTGTTGTTGAGGCTTCACATTCCTTATTTTGCCTATAAGTGCATGTCGATTTGTTTTTAGGCTTGATGTCTTGCTTCGCTCATTGAATCAAGAATCAGAAGGGCAAGGTGTCAAGGTAGGCGGACACGCTTGCCTCGGCCCTACTTCCATTGTCTTGGTGACCGTTAATTCCACCTCGCCTTTTTGATTTTTTCAGGATGTCTGATAGTGATCGCACTGCAAGCGATCATGAGGCATATGATTATACCCTAGAAATGGAAGAGGTTGGCCCCAGTGGCATCCTTAGAGATGAGGAGGTCGGCCGCTGACAATGACATCACCGACATTAATATTGAGGGTTGATCTGTAGGGGGAGAACCTGAGAAAGAGGAACTGCCTAGGCATATACCAACTGTTCCTCATCGGGGGATCTCGGCGTCATTTCACGAGGTCGGGGCCGATGATGAAGTCAAGCGGGAAGAAGAAGAAAACCAAAACTCTAAAACCTAATAATCTTAAGGCCATAGCGGAGTGTGACCGGCAATATGAGCTGGAGAAGTTGGTAGAGCGTGAGTGGGTGGTGATCCGAGACAACGAGGTCCTTGCTACTGCCCTTGAGCCATATAATATTCCCTATTTCTATATGTTTGTTCGTTTCAAAGACTTGACTAAGGAGGACGGGCCTGAGAGGGAAAAACATAAGGACCGCTGTTGCTCCCATCGGCCAGGAGATGCCATGGTCCTTCATTTTGACCATTTCTACGTGGGACTGCACCCTCCATTTGATCCATTCTTTGTAAGGATATTGAATGAGATGGAGGCCCTGCCAAGTGATTTTACCGTATGTACGGTGAGGGTTATTACGGCTTTCATTGTCTTGTGCCTGTTAATGAAGCAAGAACTGTTAGTAATACCATCCGCAACGGAAGCGATTTATGGATCTAGATCTATATAATACACGTAATAAAACAACTAGATCTATTCTACAAGGGGGATGTAGATCATACCTCTTGAATCTCAAAATTCAAGTTGAAGAACCGCAAAGGATGAATGTGAAGATGTGAAGAGCACCACAGTCTTCCGATCGTGTGATCCAAGCAATTCCCGGTGGAAGGAATTCTCGACTCGAACCCTTCCGATATGCTACCGGAAAAATCTCCAAGATTTTCCTCCTCTCCCTTGGCCGAAAATATTTTCTTCTCTCTACTATAGGGAGAAGTCGAATTTTATGTGTGTATTAAGGCTTGGGAGAACTCTCTTTATATAGGAGAGTAAAACTTAGCCTCCAAGGATTTTTATTTATCAAACAAAATAAATCCTTTAATAAAAGATAATTCCATAATATCCTAGAACAAATCTAGAATAATATTTATCTTTATTATTTACCATAAATATTTATCCAATAAATATTTTATGCACATGTCTTATTAATCACAAGAAAACTAATTTATTGTTCCATAAATAAGAGGGGGGGCGCCACTTTTAATTTATGACCTAGTCATAATTAATTTTCGGCTATAACACATTTGGGCCAAGTTTATGAAAAATGTCTTTTTCACATATTTAATTATTTAGCCCAACTAATTTAATAGTCCACTAAACAATTAATTCACATATCGTTTTAATAAAGTCCAACAAGAACTAAATTAATATTATTAGGATTCGACGTCCGAGAATAGCTATGCTATATTAGGAGGCACGTCGGGGACCATGGACTAATAATCAGCGGCTCCGATAAATCAAATAAATAATTATAGAATAATCATATTCGATAAATCAATCACAGAATATGCCACCATAATCCCGTGATCGCACTCCTCCGATTATCGATTATATTTATCTCCTCACGAGAATAATAATAAGCGTCCCATTGATATAATCATTACATATGGATTAATCCTCCATAGATCGCTCATTCTAAATCGGGAAGTTACGCTTAACCCTTTTTAGAACCTCTTATCCTTATTTACCATTAACCCCTAGTGATCAATTAATTCATACAACTCACCGGTAGCTAATCGTTGTAATATGAACTCGCACGATCGATCGCTTTCTAGGATTAACAAATAAGGGAATCGTCTATCTACTTCCATAAATGGAAGGAATGGATTCCGTATCTGTGATAACACGTACTACTCACTCAATCCAAACAAATGCCAAGATGGGGTAATTCGGACCACGACTCGGTGTAATCCTTAACCGTCAAGTCAAACTTCATACTCGATTCAAGCGGTTGGATCGTGATCACCTCGTGATTAAGATATATCCATAAATATGATCATCCATTGATTCGATAAGACTTCTTGATTACGGAATTATATCGTGAACTCTAATCAAATCGGTCCAAATTTCTATATGATATATCTATCATATATAAATGCCCCATTAGGTTCTCTTAACCGAAAGTCCGGATAAGACAATCACACCTATTGTGTTCTGGGCGCATTAATAGCACGTTAAAGGAGAGACCCAATACTCTCGATTAACTTCACTACGGGCTAATTGTATTTTAAGTACATCTTCACTAACTCAATCCTCCCGTGTATATACCATACACTGAGTTAAGTGATTACATAAACGATATACTTTAGGGTTTTCTGTAGTGTAAATACTATTGTCACATCGGTGAATATGAGAATAATAAATATGAATAATAACATCATTTCATTTATTAAATAAAACAATTACAAAATTGTCTTTCGGCATCACACCTAACAATCTCCCACTTGCACGAAAAGCATGTGATTAATTGTTTTAGAGCACACCCTATTATTTAAAATACAAAGAAACTATCACTCCCACTTGCTCTAAAGCAAATGAGACATGTCTCTAATACCTATAGTCTCCAAGTGTCGACTAAAAGCTTCAATCGACAAATGTCTTGGTGAATGGATCACAGGATTATCGACGGAGGCGATTTTCTTGACGGAAATGTCCCTCTATCGACAAAATCGTTGATCACCCAAATTTTCTCTCTATATGCTTCGACTTCATCATGCTTTTTGAGGTTCCCTAGAGTTGGCAATGGCCCCATTGTTATCACAATAGAGAGTAATAGGATCCTCGGCATTCGGGACAACGCCTAATCCACCGATGAACTTTCTTAACCAAATCGCTTTTTTAGTCGCCTCCGAGGCCGCTATGAACTCAACTTCCATTGTTGAATCGGCTGTCCGGATTGCTTTTGGCTTCTCCATTCTATCACCGCCACCAAGCGTAAACACTCGAACCAGGTAGATTTAGAATCATCTCTCGCCTGATCGAAAGTCGAAATCGGTGTACCCCGCTAGCTCCAAACTCCCACTCGAATAGACGAGCATATAATTTCTGGTTCTCTTCAAATATTTGATGAGATTCTTTCTCATTTCCAAAGTCACGGTTGCCTCGATTTGACCAAAACGGCCGACTAATCCAACGCCGTAACAAATGTCAGTCTTGTACACCTCATAGCATACATAAGACTACCAACAAACCGAGGCATATGGCACTCTTCCCATAGCTTCACCTCTTCGTGGGTTTGAGGCCCTAAGTCTTAGAGAGGTAAACGCCACGACGGGTTGGTAGAAAACCCTTCTTTGCGTTCTCCATATCAAGCGCGTGCGCAAGACCTTATCTATATAAGTTGCTTGGGACAGAGCTAACATCCTGCTTCTTACGATCCCTTATAATTTGGATCCCTAGAACATAACTCGCTTCTCCCAAATCTTTCATTTGGAATTGCGTGGTCAACCAACTTTTCATGTCGGACATCATCCCCTTATTGTTGCCAATTAGGAGTATGTCATCAACGTACAACACTAGAAATACAACACTATCTTTGATAACCTTCTTGTACACACAAGATTTCAAAGAAAGTGTTGTTCGAAATCATAAGACTTGATCGTGTGATCGAATCTATGATACCAGAACGAGATGCTTGCTTCAACCCATAAATGGATCTCGAGCAACTTGCACACCATGTGCTCGACCTTCTTCAATGAATCCCTCTGGTTTCTGATATAGATTTCCTCGTCAAGAAAGCCGCTTAGAAACGCTGCCTTGACATCCATTTGCCGATTTCATAATCCGGACATGCAAAGAATCGAAAGGAGGATGCGGATGGTTTTCATCATGGCCACAGTGTGAAGGTTTCCTCGTAGTCTATACCTCTCTCGCCGTGTAACCTTTGGCTACCAAATGCTTTTGAAGGTTTCAACCTTCCCATCTACTCCTCTCTTTCGCTTGTAGAGCCATTTACATCCAATGGGCCTTTCACCCTGAGGAAGTTCTACAAGTTTCCAGACTGAGTTGGAGTACATAGACTTCATCTCTTGATTCATTGCGTCAATCCATTTATCCTTATCGTGATCCAAAGAAGGCCTTCTTATAGGTCGGAGGATCATCTTCCACTCCATCAGAGGCGACTACGCTTGCCTCTAAATCCATGCCGTGCCGAGCCGGTGGCCGAACCACTCTCGCAGCACGTCTGGTGTGGAACAGAATGTCGGAAGTGATCGTTGTATTATTAGTGTTGTTTACAGAACATCGGCACCACAATAGGCCTGATGTCATCGGAGAGTAATTCCTCTAGTACAATTGTACTTCGGTCTCCTGTGGTCTTTCATATAACTTTCCTCCAAAACGTGGCGTTAGTCGAGACTAGCACTTTGTTATCTTCCGGATCGTAAAATAGACCACCACGTGTACCTTTTGCATAGCCTACAAACAAACATACTTTCGTGACGTGATTGTAGCTTGGTAGTCTTGTCCATCAAAGACGCAGCGGACACAACCCCATATGCGAAGTGACGAAAGGCTTTCGCGATGTCCGACCACATCTCAATGGGTGTCTTTTCGATGACTTTGACGGTATCGCATTCAAAATGTAGACCACCGCTTCTAAAGCATAACCCCAAAAGGATATAGGTAGTGAGGCGTAGCTCATCATCGATCTAACCATGTTAATCAATGTCCTATTTCTCCTCTCGGCAACTCCGCTTTCTTTGAGGTGTCCTAGGCGCCGAACGTTGGAAACAAATTCCTTTTGAGCCAAGTAGTCAATGAACTCGAGATCTAAATACTCACCTCCACGATCCGAGCGGAGGCATTTCAATGACTTGCCTAGTTGCCTTTCGCTTCGCTTGAACTCCTTGAACTTTCCAAAGCCTCGGACTTTCTATGCAAAGCAGAGATAAACATAACCGAATCTCGAGTAATCATCAATGAAAGTCACAAAGTGTTGGTCCCTTGAAAAGGCTTTAGTTAAGTTTAGAGGGGGTGAATAAACTTAACACTTAAAACTTTGGAGTTAACAAATTCGCAACTTCAAGCACTGCGCCGATACTTGATGGTCTGTTGAGACCTCGAGCCTCATTGATAAATGAGTTCATCGACAGCCTTCGATTTGCTGAATTTGTGCAAATGGAATAATATCAAAATTAAGCCTTGTTACTTGTTGTTAAATATGTTACTAAGTATTAGATACTCATGAGTGTATGTGTGTGATTTCATTGCTAGATTCAAAGAGTTGATATGAATAATGACTAAGTGCGTAAAGTAAATGCAAGAAGTAAGTAGAGAGATTTTTATAGTGGTTCCAGGTGATGTAATCCTGTCCCACTCTTCTCCGTGATGTTGGAGGAAATTCACTAGTAATCTTTGAGTTATCTCATTACAAAGAATCCTAGGTTGCTTGTCCTTCACCAATAACTATGGCTTCACAAACTGAAAACTAAGAATGTAGGATTGTCGCTCCCCGAGTCTTCCACCGGTCCTTGAAGGGTAGAATTGCCTCTTCTCCACTCTCCACCACAAACCAACAGCTTTCACACTAACGGATGCTTCACTGCCTTCAAGAGGTTCTTTATAAAATAAAGAATGAATCAAGTAAATGATTCAATTGCAAAAGACTTGATTAGGATGATATAATCAAAGCAGACTTGCAATCTTCAAGTGTGTATGCTTGATGCAACTTGAACACAGTAATGCACTTGAAGAAAATAACTAGATCAAAGACCTTAAGCTTAGTAAGTTCAAAGCAGGTGTTTTTCACTCAATGTTATCACTTGAAGTTTATTCCAAAATTCATCATCTTCTTCTTGAGTTGAAAGTCCTCTATTTATAGGTAGGAATGCATGTGACTTGAATTTGAAATTCAAATGTGACCGCTCTTGTATTTGTCCCATCCTCACGTGCATTCTCATCACTATTCATAGGATCGACATCGCCAGATTACTTTTTGACAAGGCAATCTGTCCCACCCTTTGACTTGTATCCAATGGATAAAAATATGGATCATCCTAATGTCTTTTAATCTCACCTTTGATTTGCTTGATAAGTCAGAGGTAGTTGGCTGTTCTTATCCATGTAACTTCCCAATAATCTTGAATTAATCGAGGTATATATATCAGCAGGTTCATCAGTCTGCTATAAAACCAATCAGTCTGCTGAACATCATATTTTTGTCTCAGAAATATAATGCAATCAATCCTTATATCCAACTTTTGCTTGTGAAGTTAGATTACATCATTTAAAGTATAACTAAGTTCCAAACATCATCCAACTTGTGGAACTTAGACCTTCTACACAAGGTATATGTAATCAGTTTAGGTCATCACAGACTTGCCTAAATTCTGATTCCATATTCTTGACATTAAATACTAAGTTTGATCCCTTAGCCTTCATTTATCGAGTTTGAACCCTCACCTTGGGCCTTCGGTCTTCAAGAGTTGCACTCACCACCATCGACCTATCTACCCTATCGACCTAGACCATCACGATAAACAATCAATGACCTTTTACAAATGCTTGTTTGATCAAACTTATTTATGAATCAAACTCTAATAAACCTATACATTTTATCTAGACATCTTTTGCCTTTGCACTATAACAGCTAGTATGGCACTCATCATCAAAACCGAGAAATAAGTCCAACAATTTCCCCTTTTTTGGTGATGATGCCACTACCTCACCTAATCGAAGAAAGCAAAAGATAAAGACACAAACAGAACAAATTCACCAATTCTCATTATAAATATTTGTTCACGATTATTACAACTAGATACACAAGAAAGATAAACAAAGAAAAGTAGCTGATCTATTGTCTCTTCTCTCTTTCTTGTCTAGCCTTCTCAGCTTGCTCTTGATAGGCTCTGATCTCTTCTATCATTTCAACCATCCATTCATTCTCAATAAGTGTAAAGTCAATATAAGAATTGACTTGTTTCCACCAATTCCATGCTTGAGCAGACAAGATTGATCTCGATTCACCTCAAGCCAAACTTCATATACAAACTCCTTAAATTCATTCAAAGAATCTTTTGCTTTTGTAATTGGCGGCACCTTTTCACCTCTCGCTACTCCTTCGCCTCTGGTATTTGCTCTTAAAGCTCTAATCCTTGCCTCCCAAAACTTCAAACTCAAGAAAGAGTTAAGACCTTCATGAAATCCCATGTCACGATAGGGTCTCCTTCAGTTATGAAACTCTTTCTTGTACTGTGATAGGAGATCATCGCGAGTTGCAATCCGCCAGTGCAAAGTTGCCTAAAAGCATTTGTATCATCAATCCATCTCTTCATGGCAAAGAGTCTAGCAGCCTCCTTTGTCATGCGGGCCGATTGGCCCTCTTCCCCTAGTGACATCATCAACAAAACGTGAGATGAGGCCATGAATAGCTTCTCGTGATACTATCACTCTGTGTAATTGACCCGCCATTGTTCCAGGTTCTAGTATCAAGTGAAGTAATCCTTGATTGCGTGGTCTCTTCCAAATGCTGATCCTTTCAAGAAATTTGGGATCGAGCACAAGAGTTGTTGTGCGCAAAATAATAGGCTCGACAAGTTTGGGAGCTTCAAAGAAGCTTGTCAAGTTTCTCATGTATAGAGACAAGTTGATCTTTTAGAAACTTGTCTTTGGCTTTATTTCCAACTTTGATACCATTGACATCTAGTATCAAATTATTCATTGCATTTTGAGTAGATGCAAAGTTTGAAGCAATCAGACGTAGAGATGTCTATTATCATTTACCATCTTCATCGAGTTCTTCAAATCTCTGTTTGCTCATCCAATTGAGTTCTTAATCGTTGCATGTCATTTCTTACGCTTCTTAACTCATTGACAACTTCAATTGGCACTCCATCGCCATTCTATCATCAAGTAGATCCATCAAGAGGCTCCTCAACTCTATATTGTGCCTGTTGTCTCTGCCGATGACCATGGCTCTACTCAAATCTCTCCCAAAGATGGAGAGGTCCTTCCTCAACCATTGCACCAAGAACATCTTCAAGGATAGGATCTTGTGCGGGTTCTTCAACAACTTCTTCTTCTCCAAAATTTGAAATTCTTCATCATCAGAGTTATAGTCCAAAGAAATGCTCATCCTCATTAACAAAGATCTGGCGACTATCCTTCCTACAAAGGGCCTTGGCTCCAGCAGTCCCACTACAAAGCAGCCTCATCAACAACAAACAGGGTTCTCCAAACCCAAATCTGTTCCAACCTTTGTCCAGTCTGTGCTTTGAGACTCAAAGAACTGCACTCTCCTGTTCCAACCTTTGTCCAGTCTTTGTTTGTACCTCAAAGAACTGCACTCTCCTCTTCAATTTCCTGTGGATTAAATATGGCTTCATTATCCACTTGAAAACCTTCTGCATGACCAATCTTGGTCAGAATCATGGCAGTTTTGGTGAGAATCCCTTCAAAGTCAAATCCACTTTGATACTCAATGGATTCCTCAGAACTAGCACTTGGTTCATCAAGTCGATGGTCTTTTCCACATCCAAATCAGCATTCTGTACATCTTCAGGTTGTGCAGTAGGCTCTACAACATGAAATGTGCTTGGTTCATCAGTCAGCCTACCAGCACTCAATGTAATTCCCTCAGTGATTAGTGCTTCTAGATCATCCATGGTGAGATCTTGTAGATCCTCATCCATTTCTCCATCTCTTGGCCCTCAAGCAGATCTTCCAAAGATCGCTGGATGGATCAGGTTACAGATGGTACATGTGTTAGTGCAGCCCCACTTGATTCTCCCGGTCCAGAGGGAAAATCTCCTCTACTATCTGATGATGAAGAAGAATCATCAGGACCATCTCTTGGATCTCTAAATTTGATACCCTCCTCCTTCATTTGCTCATCAAACAGATCCATCGGGTCTTGATTGCGGCAAGGTTGTATCAATCGATCCAACAAATTTTCCACTCCCAACTTGTCAAAAACCCATTCTTCAAAATCATGTCATTGGTTGAGCAAATGGTTTTTGTCTTTTGTAGAACCCAAACTTCCACTCGGAAGTAATCAAGCAATTTGTCAAGTTTGGGTCCACATACCCTTCGCTTTTCTTGCTCTTCTTCACATGCCTTTCAAATGGCATAAAAGATCTCCCAGGAGCAGCTCAGTGAGCTTGTTGACCACCAAAGGTTCCAACAAGCGATTCATGGTATCTTCTACAGATGTTTGAAAGTCAAGAGTTGTTGTGATTGTACATTTGTACCTACTACTTCCATCTCAGATCACACTTGGTTCCCCTCGACTTACATGCTCATCGCCAGGTTAGCAAGCAGACCGCTCTTCCCCCGAACTATTGCCAAATTTGCGGTCTTCAACCAAGTCTCCAATCACCTCTTCAACCACCACAAGCAGTTCAGTTCGGTGGTTTGTCTTTGGGTTCTTCAATGGATACTACAAAGAGGCTCAGGGTCGATGAGATCTGCAGACATCCTCTACAGATTGCTCAAAAACAACCTGTTCAAAGAATGTGAGACTTGATAACTTCTTCATTTGATGAATCACCGATAACAACCGGTGGAATGATAGTTAGGGGCTCAAACTTCAACAAACCTCTTCTTCCTCTTCTATCGGTGCTTCCTCCTGGACTCTTTGAGCTTCCGTGTTTTTCAACTCTTTCCCCTTGCCATATTTCTTCTTTTTGGAAACCTCCTTCATCCTCTTGGATAGGGGTTCATCATCATCAACTTTTCTAGTCAATTTTCTTTTTCTGCTAGCTTCCTTCTGTTGTTCTCTAAAAATTTCACCAACAGTTTTTCTTGAACCCACAAAGCAGGTCGATAACCTCCACTTGACCCTCAAAGCACTCATCGATCTGTCTTTGTTTCTTTCTTGTTCTCTTTGATTTCAAGACTTCAAGTCTTCCTAACATCGAACTCTTTCTCTTTCCAAATAGCTTTTCTTTGGTGCAGCAGGTTTGATAGATATCTTCTTAGTTTGTTGAACCTGCTCACCACCAGTATCACCATCATCTCCATCATCATTATCATCAGCAGCCTCTCCAACAATCTCTTCATCATCATCAAGTCCAGGAATTGCATAATCAATCTCCTTTTGTATCCGGGACTGATTTATATCAATCGGTTCAATGTCGGGAACCTCCAAGTGATTTAGCAGGGTCTGAATCATCAAACCTAGGGTAAGGCCTTTGATTTCCTTTTCCTAGTTTGTCCTCCTCCTCGCAACTTTCTTCATATAATGAATAAAGTATCCAGCCCAGTCAAACTTCATGCTCCTGCAGATGATAATCATCAGCTCTATCTTGGGTCCTGATAGAGTATCCATACTACCAGCTAGCCCAAGTATGTTCTTTGCAATGAGCTTGCTCAAACAGATCAGTATTCAATACCAATGTTTTTGCGCAAATGATGCCTGGTACTAATTTAATAGTTGCTTCTGTCTTGATCTGATCTACAAAAGCCATCTTGTCCAATCCCATAGCTTCAGGATTGACTGAACCACCAACAACTTCTTCAAAACCAAACACTTGTCTCAGCAGACTGGAGGAGATTACAAGCTCCTCACCATTCACAGTGGTTTTGAAAGCTTCAGTTCCTTCTTCTATAATCATATTCTTCCAGAAATCAATAACATTGGTGTATGATATCGTATCTAATCTGATGTTGAGTATATTCTCCAGTCCTGCAAATCTTCTTATTCTTCGACCTATATTGATGGCCAGTTCTGTTTGATTTGCATCAACAACATAGCCTCTTACACTTTGGCTTGATTCGATTTGAACTTCAACTCTTTCCGCCATTGAAATAAGAAAAAGATGAAGAAGAGTTGCTCTCAAATCTGTGTTCACACGAAGTAGATTTTGCAGAGATAAAGCAGAAATTTCAAGTGGTGAATCTGCTAAGTAACAGTCTGATTATATAGACAGTGGGTAGTTGAAATTGTCACAGCACGTACATTGAGGTAACCACGATTAAATCGATTAAATGTTTGTCTTGACACGTGGTCCATTACTCCTCCATAACGTTTGTAACCGTTGGATGGTTTAACTGTGGTAATAATGGATAAAATAAATATCCCGCCAAACTGCTTTTTGACTTTAATGACTTTGACTGAGTAAAGTTCCTTCAAAGAAGGTATCCTCAAGAGGGTGGGCTCGGCATCTGGCGATAATGTGCTTCAAAGAAACTGGCGACAAAGTGACTCTGCTGATCCTTGTTTTCTCCTTGTTTTGTTCAATTGATAATACAAGATGAAGTTTAACACCAATGACTGATCTGTCAAGTGAGCTCACCCAACATGACAAAGACCAATCCCCTTGGCAACCTCATTTGCTCAATTGTTCAAACATAAGTACATGGAATTGTTGATACCAATGACTAATCTGCTAAGTGAGCTCACCCAACATAGCAAAGACTAATCCCCTTGGTGAATTCCAGTACACTGCTGAATATCAGTCAATCTTTATAATTCCAAGTTCAGTCCTTAATTTGGCAAATCTTTCACTATCAAGTGGCTTAGTGAAAATATCAGCAAGTTGATCTTCAGTAGGAATGTATAGAACCACCACATCTTTCTTTTCAACATGATCTCTTATAAAATGATGTCTCACATCAATGTGCTTGGTTCTTGAATGCAAAACAGGATTTTCTGTGATTGCAATTGCACTTGTGTTGTCACACATGATTGGAATTTCCCTTTCTTCAATTCCATAATCCCTTAATTGTTGTCTTAGCCATAGTACTTGTGCACAAAGAACTTCCAAAGACAAATGTATTCACTTCAACAAAGGAAGTTGAAATAGAATTGCTTTCTTGCTAAACCAGGAGACCAGTCTATTTCCCATTAACTGACAGGTTCCTGAGGTGCTTTTTCTATCAATCTTGCATCCAGCATAATCAGAATCTGAGTAGGATATTACCTTGAAGCTTCCTTCCTTGGAATACCATATTCCTACTCCCAAAGTCTCTTTTAGATACTTAAGAATTCTTTTGACAGCACCTAAATGACTTTCTTTAGGTTTGGATTGAAATCTTGCACAAACACCTACAGCAAAGGATATATCAGGTCTGCTGGCAGTGAGATACAGCAGACTGCCTATCATCCTTCTGTACAAAGTCTGATCAACATCTTTGCCTTCTTTATCTTCATCCAATCTGATGTTTGTACTCATAGGAGTTGAGCTCTTAGTGCTGTTTTCCATACCAAATTTCTTCAGCAACTCTTTGGTATACTTGGTTTGATGAATGAAGATTCCATCTTTCAATCATTTTAACTTGCAATCCCAAGAAGTAATTCATTTCTCCCATCATACTCATTTGGAATTTGCTCTTCATTAGATTTGCAAACTTTTCACAAAGTAAATCATTCTCGTAACCAAAAATTATGTCATCCACATAAATTTGTACCAAAGTTGTCCCTCTTCACTGATTCTCGAAAAGTGTCTTGTCAATGGTCCCTTTTGTAAAACCATTGTCCACCAAGAATTGAGATAGAGTCTCATACAATGCTCTTGGTGCTTGTTTCAATCCATAAAGTGCTTTGTTGAGTCTATACACTTTATCTTCTTGATCTTTAACTTCAAATCCAGGAGGTTGCTGAACATACACTTCCTCCTCTAGGATACCATTCAAAAATGCACTCTTGACATCCATTTGATATACTTTGAAGTTCTTGTATGCAAAGATGTGCCAAAAATAATCTGATAGCTTCCAATCTTGCAACAGTGCATAAGTCTCATCAAAATCTATTCCTTCGCTTGAGAATACCCTTTTGCAACTAGTCCGGCCTTATTTCTAACAATGGTACCGCATTCATCAAGTTTATTTCTCAGATACCCATTTAGTACCAATGATATTTGCATGACTTGGCCTTTCAACTAGTGTCCAAACTTGATTTCTTTCAAATTCATTTAATTCTTCTTGCATAGCAATTATCCAATCTGGATCTGAAATTGCTTCTTCAACAACTTTGGGTTCCATTTGTGATAGAAAACAAGTAAACATAGCTTCCATTTGTCTTCTAGTCCTCACACCTTGCTGTACATTGCCAATAACTTGTTCAGCAGGGTGATTCCTTAACCATTATGGATTTTGGTTATTTTGATTTTCAGGAATATCATCTTCAGTAGGGTCTGCTGTAGTTTCTTCTACAGGGGGGTCAGCAGATCCTTGAATAGCTTCAGTTGTTGCATCAGTAACATTGTCACAGGTGTGTTCAAGCGAGGCGATGTCGAAACTTTTAAGTCATTGAATCTTTCCAAAACTTCAACACAATCTGGATAAGTGATTTGTTGATTTTCAGCAGGTTCACACTCTTTATCTTCCATACCAGTAAACTTAGGTTCATCAAACACAACATTGATTGTTTCTTCATGTTTCAGTTGTTCTTTTGTTCAAGACTTAATGCTCTGTTGATCAAGAATATCCTAAGAAAATTCCTTCATCCGATTTTGGTTGGAATGTTTTCAAATGAACTTTATGATTTAGAATAAAACATTTGCTTCCAAATGGGTGAAAATAGGATATATTAGGTATCCTTCCATTCCGGATCTCATAAGGTGTCTTCAAAGACTTCTTGTTTACTGATGTTCTATTTTGTGTATAGCATGTCAGTATTTATCGCTTGACCCAATATCTTTCGTAGCAATGCTTCACAAATCATTGTTCTTCCCGCTTCCTTTAATGTCATGTTTCTTCTTTCAAAGAACCCTATTTTGTTTGAGGTGTACCAAAGAAGCAGCGACAAGTTGATGAAGTACACCATTCTGCTCACAATATTCTCTTATAACTTTGTTGAGAAATTCAAGACTCGATCCGATCTAATCTTTATGATCATTAAACTTTTCTCATTTTGTAATCTCTTCAAAAGATTAGGTAAGCTTTGGAGTGTCTCACTTTTCTTGTTCATGAATATCACCCAAGTGTATCTAGAAAAATCATCCACAACCACTAAGGTGTATTTCTTTCCGTCACACTTGTTGGAGTTATTGGTCCAAAAGATCCATGTGCATAAGCTCCAACACTCTGTTAGTTGATTGTTTAGTCTTTGACTTGAAATTTGACTTTATCTGTTTACCTTTTGCCGACATGCATCACAGATAGCATCCTTCTTGAATGTGATCTCAGGTAAACCAACCACTAACTTCTTCTTCACTAACCGATTAATATCATCAAAATTTAGATGATTTAACTTCTTGTGCCATAACCAATTGAGTTCGATTTGGTATGCACAATCGAGTGTGCTTCTGGAGCTATCGCAGTGAGACCAATCCACAACATACATGTTCGTTGCCTTACCACCAGCAAGTACAACTTGATCACCTCTTTCACTAATGACAATACAATTGTTTTTGTCAAAAGTGACCTTGTATCCCATATCACAGAATTGTCCAGTGCTCAGAGAAGTTGTAATCCAGTCCTTCCACATATGCAACATTCTTGATTGTAAGTCCATTTCTGATAAGTGTGCCATATCCTCTTGTATAGCCAGGTGTATTTTTGTTGCCAAAATTTACCCTTGGACCATCTTTTGCCACAAAGTTTGATAGACAGTGCTTATTCTTTGTCATGTGTCTGGAACATCCACTGTCAAAGTACCAGACACCCTACAAAACAAAGTTAATGCATTTTAGGTACCCAAACCTGTTTGGGTCCATAGTGGTCAGTGGCAAGCATGACCCTTGGTATGTTTCCATAAGGTCTTCTCCTAAATGTGTCATACTTTGGTTCATACTTTGGTTCATACATGTATTCCACACATCCATAAGTTCTAAATAAAGAGGTTGTGTAGGAACCACATATGTTTTCCTCGGCCTTTTGGTACATAATGTCTTTGTTTGAAATGATTCTTGTTATTAGAAACATTTGCATAACCATAGGTGTCTTGTCTATTAGAATAAATACCTGTAATATGGAGTCTGGCACGAGGTCTTGTATAAGTCCTCTGCTGATTCCATTGCCTAGGTTTTACCCTAGTGGTATGGTTATACTGACTGTTTCTAGCATTAGATGCAGGAATATTCCAATCATTATCAGCAGGGAACAGTCTACCTTTCCCCCTGAGATAAGTATCCCTTGAATGATCAACATTTTTGGATTTAGGATTCTTATTCTTGGAATATTTCTGCTTTTTTCCTTCGTGGTCCAAAGAGACTTGGTAGCAGTCTCTTATCAAGCAGAGCTAGAAGGTACAAGAAATGATCCTATTTTTGGATTTATTCTTTTTACTAGAGTCGTTGACTTCGAGACTTCGATTTTGCTTCTTTGAGGCATTCTCATTTGGTTTTATCGCTTCAAAGACCCTTTACTCGAGATGGATTTAGTGCAGGCACAAACTTAGGACCACCTCGGTACTAGGTTCAATAACCTTACTGGATCCACTCTTGTTAGATTGCCGAGTTCCAAATCCAAGCCCGATTCTATCTCCATAAGGCTTTCCCCGATTTGTATGCGTGATATTGGAACAAGATGGTTCAAAGAGATTCAGAGGTCAGCTGGATGTTCAAAGCAGACTTATCTTGATTCTCGCCCAACATCTTTTCCTTACCTTTGAAAACCCTTAATTCAGCTTTCAATCTTCCAACTTCTAACTCAAGAGCCTCTTTTTCACCTTCACAATCTCATAACTGCAGTTGTATTATCCTTAGTTGATTAAGGATGGCATCCAAAGTCTCATTGTTGTCGAAATTTCTAGGATTTGAACCACAGGTTGATTCACAATCACTTCCAGCAGAGTGTTTATAGATACAAATGTTGTATACCTCCTCGCCTTCATCCATGTTGGCCATCAAAGCATAATCCTCCATATCGACAACTTGATCTTTGTGTCATCCGATTCATTTCCTTTTTGATCCCACTTCATATCCTGATTCATCTTCAAAGAACCATAGCCTTCTTGCCATGTCTCCTTTGTTGACTTTTGGTCTTCGATGAGTCCGACAATCAGTCTAAAATGTCCAGGCTTCTTACAGTTGAAGCAAAGATAATCAGGTTCTTGCCTTGTTTCAACTCAGGACAATCAGGTCTAAAGTGTCCTGGTTTCTTGCAATGAAAGCATAGATAGTCATTATCTTTCTTTGGTTCTTCTTTCCTTCTTTCAAGTGAGGCCTCTTTGTGAAATTTCTTGTAAGGGCCTTTCCAGGTCTTCATCATTCTGATTTTCTTGCTCAGTAGGGCAATTTGCTCTTGCATTTCATCTAGCATATCATCCTGTCCTCCTGATGTTTCTTCATGATGTGAAGCAGCCAATGCAGTGGTCTTTGGCTCTTCCTTTTCAGTTTCAGCACTAGCTTCTTGCTAAATTCATTAGGCCTTAAGATCAGAGAACAGTTTGAAGGTGTCTTCTTCATGCAGCTTTCTCATTTCTTCAATTGCGATCCACCTTCATTTTCCAAACATCTCTTGCAGTAAAGCTTCCAAGATTTTGGTGTTTACTTCCTCTTTTGAATAACTTACACTCAAAGCAGAGTAAGTTCATCTAAGATTGCATTGAATCTGACTCCATTTGCTCAATGGTTTCATTAGGTAGCATTTTGAACTTTTGAAACCTTTTTTCTCGCCACACCGATTTTGTTCTTCTTTATTGCATCGATTGCCTTCACAGATTAAGTGAATCTTATCCCAAAGTTCCTTTGCGCCTTGCAATCTTTGACTTTCATGTACATATTGCTATCCAAGGTTACGTAGATGATATCAATAGCAATGTTGTTGAGGTTTGCTCTTTCCTGCCTTCTCGCATTCCATTCTCTTTTGGTTTAGGAATGTACTCGATTCTGTCACCCTTATTCTTCTTGCTTTGTAATCTCCAAAGGGTCCTTCAGCTTAGTACATCCATCATCTCATCATGAGTAGCAACAAGATATGCCTGCATTCGACGTTTATACTCATCAAATCTATCAAGAGAGCACATCAACATGGTTCTAGCATACCGTGTGTTATCCATGATGCAAGTCTTGAAAATCAAGAACTTGAAAGAAAGTTTTAAGGAATTTTCACAAGCACAACAAGTAGGATTCCTTTAGAACAGAAGCACGGCTCTGCTACCAACTGTTGGTCCATTGAAAAGGCTTTAGTTAAGTTTAGAGGGGGGGGTGAATAAACTTAACACTTAAAACTTTGGAGTTAACAAATTCTGCAACTTCAGCACTCTTTGATACTTGATGAGTCTGGCTTTGAGACCTTAGTAGCCTGGCCGATAAATGAGAGTCTATGACGATTCATTTTTTTGAATTTGTGCAAATGGAATAATATCAAAATTAAGCCTTGTTACTTGTTGTTAAATATGTTACTAAGTATTAGATACTCATTAGTGTATGTGTGTGATTTCGATTGCTAGATTCAAAGAGTTGATATGAATAATGACTAAGTGCGAAAAGTAAATGCGAAGAAGTAAGTAGAGAGATTTTTATAGTGGTTCCAGGTGATGTAATCCAGACGTCCACTCTTCTCCTGTGATGTTGGAGGAAATTCACTAGTAATCTTTGAGTTATCTCATTACAAAGAATCCTAGGTTGCTTGTCCTTCACCAATAACTATGGCTTCACAAACCGAAAACTAAGAACAGTAGGATTGCTTTGCTCCCGAGTCTTCCACTGGTCCTTGAAGGGTAGAATTGCCTCTTCTCCGGCTCCACCACAAACCAACAGCCTTTCACACCCAACGGATGCTTCACTTTGTCAAGGCAGTTCTTTATAAAATAAAGAATGAATCAAGTAAATGATTCAATTCTGCAAAGCTTGATTAGGATGATATAATCAATGACTTGCAATCTTCAAGTGTGTATGCTTGATGCAAATTTGAACACGAGAATGCACTTGAAGAAAATAACTAGATCAAGAACCTTAAGCTTAGTAAGTTCAAGAGGTGTTTTTCACTCAATGTTATCACTTGAAGTTTATTCCAAAATTCATCATCTTCTTCTTGAGTTGAAAGTCCTCTATTTATAGGTAGGAATGCATGTGACTTGAATTTGAAATTCAAATGTGACCGTTCCTTGTATTTGTCCCATCCTCACTTGCATTCTCATCACTATTCATGGGATCGACAATTGTCGGATTACTTTTGACAAAGGCGATCATCCACCCTCTCGACTTGTATCCAATGGATAAAAATATGGATCATCCTAACGTCTTTTTAATCTCACCTTTGATTTGCTTGATAAGTCGAGGTAGTTGGTCGTTCTTATCCATGTAACTTCCCAATAATCTTGAATTAATCGAGGTATATATCATCGGCGAGTTCATCGACCTGTTTGAAAACCAATCGATCTGCTTAACATCATATTTTTGTCTCAGAAATATAATGCAATCAATCCTTATATCCAACTTTTGCTTGTGAAGTTAGATTACATCATTTAAAGTATAACTAAGTTCCAAACATCATCCAACTTGTGGAACTTAGACCTTACACAAGGTATATGTAATCGATTTAGGTCATCACAGACTTGCCTAAATTCGATTCCATATCCTTGACATTAAATACTAAGTTTGATCCCTTAGCCTTCATTTATCGAGTTTGAACCCTCACCTTCGATCTTGATCTTGGCCAGGTTGCAGCACCAGTCCACTCGACCTATCTACCCTATCGACCTAGACCATCTGGCGATAAACGATCAAGACCTTTTTACGATGCTTGTTTGATCAAACTTATTTATGAATCAAACTCTAATAAACCTATACATTTTATCTAGACATCTTTTGCCTTTGCACTATAACAAATAGTATGGCACTCATCATCAAAACTCGAGAAATAAGTCCAACACAAAGTACTCGTATCCACCTCTAGCTTGTATCGTTCATCGGACCACAAAGGTCCGAATGCACTAAGTCTAGAGTTCCTGGCTCTCTATTACCCTTTGATGAGAAGGGACGCTTAGTCATTTTTCCTCCAGGCAACACTCGCAGACAGCAGCAGCGGTGTGTCAACAGACGACTCACCTAAGGCATTAACCTTTTCAAGTCTTTTGAGTCTTTCCAAGGAAATATGGCCAAGCCTTAGATGCCACAAGTATGTTTTATCTTCTTTTACTTGAGAAACTTTACGCGCTTTTGCGAGATCTTTGATGAGCGCTTTTAAACATTTCAAAGATTAAGTAGGGAGCTTTATGTGGTCTTACAAAATATAAACCATTTTCATTTATAGTTGAACACAATTCAAAACCATTCTTTGAAATAACAAATTCACCATTCAAACTTGAAGCAGAAAATGATTGTTCAACTAAGGCGAGAATAAGAAATCAAATTTCTCCTGAAATTGGGAATAAAATAAACATTGTCTAAATGTAAAATTCTATTATTAAAATGCAAGTCCACAGCTCCCCTTGCTTTAGCTTGAAATGAGTGCCCCAAAGGTTTACTCGCATCACTTGAGAACCCTCTTCCACTCTCATCGCATGCGAACTAAGAATGCAAAATGAAGAACATACATGGTTAGTAGCTCCAGTATCAAGTATCCAAGTGGACACATCTTTAGCTACATTAAAAGATTCCAAGAATAGTAATTCCAAATTACCTTTCTTATCTTTCCCAGCGACTGCCTTGACTTTGCCATCTTTCACATCACGAAGATATTCGGGACAATGGCGTCGCCAATGTCATACCTCCTTACAGTAAAAGCATTTGCCCTTGGGCTTGGACTCGTCAACTTTCTTGGCAGCCTTTTTCTTCATTGGCTTGGGCACGGGTGCAACACTACCCTTCTTCTTCGGTTTCGCCTTAGGCTTGTTTGATGACCTGGCTTCGGCCATATTGGCTTCAGCTTTCTTATCCCCTACTTGGACCTTATCTTTCGATAGCAGGCCCTCGTAGATAGTCAGTTCATTCAGCATCTGTGTCATGGTCAACTCATATTTGCCCATCGATCATCGCGAGTTTTGAACGGGATAAACTCAGGAGTCAACGATTCCAAAATCATTGATACTTGAGTTGCTTCATCGAACTTTGATCCATGAATACCGGCGTCATTGAAGTAACTGATCATATTCAGAACATGACCATTCAACGCTTGACCTTTCTTCAATTTCGTGTTGACGGCCAACTTTGATGGCATCGTGTCTTGCTTGGTTGCTAGGTGATCCAAACATCGTAGTAAGTTTCCGCATGATTTCTCCTGCAGACTCAAACTCTTCAATCTGGGTCCTAATAACCTCCGACACTGCCGCCAGGATGATCCCACGAGCCCGGTTATCTGCTTCGATCCAGCCGATTACGCTGTTCGATCTCGGCTTTACCAGTGTTTTGGATCGCCAAACAGTAGGGCATTCGAAGTAAGTACATGTTGCACATTCTCATACGTGAGCACCACGTTTAAGTTACTCTTCCATTTCTTAAAGTTGTTTCCCGTTAATTTTTCAGACAGTAAAGCAGAAATTTGAGCAGACATTTTGCTGAAAATAAAATGACATGTATTAATTCAAGTTTAACACTACTATATTAAATTTTAGGAATTGTAAACTAAAAAATAAGTCTACTCTACCATTCCAAGGTTTTAACCTCGCATCTCAGTGCCGCCTTAGGGTAGGTCAAAGAGATGACGGTTAAATCGAGATAATCTCATCAATGAATAACTTGTGAGAATCAAACATCCCACGGGAATCGAACATCCCTTTATTCATTGACTACCTTCCTTTTTTAGCCTAGATATTATCAAGAATACCCATGATGAGTGTGACCTACTATATCGGTTCTCTTAGGTACGCCCCGAGTATGCCGTCTTAGGATAGGTCAGTGACCCGACGAGTACCCAGAAAACCTATCCTTTAGGAGACCAAGCCATGAATGTTGATAGGGGCGAACACCATCCTTAGGGGATGAAATCAAAGCGCCTCGGCGCCACCCTTCTCTCACTTACTTGTATCTATAGTAGAGGCCGTGGGGTTGGTGTCGCCTCCCCGCTCCCACTCAATAATTTGGAAGTGGTTGTGGGTTAACTAACCACGCCTTTTGATGTTATCATAAAAGCTCATCAAATCAAGGATTCCGAATGGTGTCGGTAACGTAGGCAAGCCTACCCGTCCTATTCGTTGGAACATATGTGACAGTCGGACGAAATCGGGTCAAGACAGCCGCATTGAGATAAGAAGGAATCACCCCTCCGTTCTCCGGTGTAGCTTAGTCTTGCCGGACCCCCGTGCATACATCACACTAGGAGGGTTAAGTCGGTCGAGCCTAGCTCAGTTGACCACCCAACCTATAAGCGAACCGTTTTTATCCAAGATTTATTGTTATTTTACCATCATTCAAGCTCGTAGACACTACGAATTGAAAACGTGATCTCATTTGGGCTTTAAGGCGGTTCACCGAGAACACACACCGAAAGGCCTAACGATTTCATAACCCGTCCTCGGATCATTAATTAGTTACTAAATTCATTAATTACCACGTATTAATTAAATTTCAACTAATTACACGAGTTTTTATGCATGCCTATTTTAATTACCAAAATTAAAATTCTACATGTATGCATGGAGTGGATTTATGATATGATGCATGTCATGGCAATTCCGATTTTATATCTATTTTATGATCGAACACATAAAAAATAAATTGCGGAAATTTAAACACCGAGATGGATTGTTGGTACCCCCGTAACTAATCTATCCTAGGAAAAATAAATTACAATCTTGTTGTCTTCGAGTCTTGATTTTCGAATCTTGAACTCGAACCGCCGGATCACGAACCACGAACACCCGAGAGGAGAAAAGGTCTTTTTAATTAAATAAATCCAATTTATTTTAATTAATCATATATTTTATTTTATTATATTACATGCGGCTGCTTTTAATTATTTTCCAAAAAAAATATTTATTTATTATTATTCTTTTTTTTCATCATTCGGCTGTTAAATAAAAAAAAATTTAGGTCACAAAAAAAAATGGTGCAGCCGCATCTAAAATAAAACCCTAGCCGCATTTTTTTATTAAACAGGACTTATAGCGACGCTTTTCAGCGTCGCAGAAAGTCCTGTAGCAGTTTTTTAATAAAATTCATCCGTTTCTCCTCGTTCATACCTTGGGTTTCGACTTGATCTTCAATTTTTCAGCAAGATCTTCATCTTTTCCAGCCCGGATAATCAAAATTACAATAAAAGATGCTACTTTTACATAAATTTCGAAAAAAAAAGACATAAAAAAAAATACAATTCCTATGCTCAATTGTTACTAAACAAAGGAGCTACAATAGATCTAACGAGTAAACAGTACCAACCCCAATCCATCTCTTCAACCAAGACATTCATAACATAAAAAATAAATAAACATGCGTCGGCCCTATTTTAAAAAAAAATTTGGGACAAAAAATCTACATGTTTTACCACTCTTAGATCTAATATTTTATACGTATAAATATAGATCACCATGGCGACTGATACCACTGTTAGTAATACCATCCGCAACGGAAGCGATTTATAGATCTAGATCTATATAATACACGTAATAAAACAACTAGATCTATTCTACAAGGGGGATGTAGATCATACCTCTTGAATCTCAAAATTCAAGTTGAAGAACCGCAAAGGATGAATGTGAAGATGTGAAGAGCACCACAGTCTTCCGATCGTGTGATCCAAGCAATTCCCGGTGGAAGGAATTCTCGACTCGAACCCTTCCGATATGCTACCGGAAAAATCTCCAAGATTTTCCTCCTCTCCCTTGGCGAAAATATTTTCTTCTCTACTATATAGGGAGAAGTCGAATTTTATGTGTGTATTAAGGCTTGGGAGAACTCTCTTTATATAGGAGAGTAAAACTTAGCCTCCAAGGATTTTTATTTATCAAACAAAATAAATCCTTTAATAAAAGATAATTCCATAATATCCTAGAACAAATCTAGAATAATATTTATCTTTATTATTTACCATAAATATTTATCCAATAAATATTTTATGCACATGTCTTATTAATCACAAGAAAACTAATTTCTTGTTCCATAAATAAGAGGGGGGGCGCCACTTTTAATTTATGACCTAGTCATAATTAATTTTCGGCTATAACACATTTGGGCCAAGTTTATGAAAAATGTCTTTTTTTCATATATTTAATTATTTAGCCCAACTAATTTAATAGTCCACTAAACAATTAATTCACATATCGTTTTAATAAAGTCCAACAAGAACTAAATTAATATTATTAGGATTCGACGTTCGAGAATAGCTATGCTATATTAGGAGGCACGTCGGGGACCATGGACTAATAATCAGCGGCTCCGATAAATCAAATAAATAATTATAGAATAATCATATTCGATAAATCAATCACGAGAATATGCCACCATAATCCCGTGATCGCACTCCTCCGATTATCGATTATATTTATCTCCTCACGAGAATAATAATAAGCGTCCATTGATATAATCATTACATATGGATTAATCCTCCATAGATCGCTCATTCTAAATCGGGAAGTTACCGTTAACCCTTTTAGAACCTCTTATCCTTATTTACCATTAACCCCTAGTGATCAATTAATTCATACAACTCACCGGGTAGCTAATCGGTGTAATATGAACTCGTCACGATCGATCGCTTTAGGATTAACAAATAATGGAATCGTCTATCTACTTCCATAAATGGAAGGAATGGATTCCGTATCTGTGATAACACGGACTACTCACTCAATCCATTACAATGCCAAGATGGGGTAATTCGGACCACGACTCGGTGTAATCCTTAACCGTCAAGTCAAACTTCATACCGATTCAAGCGCTTGATCGTGATCACCTCGAGATTAAGATATATCCATAAATATGATCATCCATTGATTCGATAAGACTTCTTGATTACGGAATTATATCGTGAACTCTAATCAAATCGGTCCAAATTTATATGATATATCTATCATATATAAATGCCCCATTAGGTTCTCTTAACCGAAAGTCCGGATAAGACAATCACACCTATTGTGTTCTCGCGCATTAATAGCACGTTAAAGGAGAGACCGATACTCGATTAACTTCACTACGGGCTAATTGTATTTTAAGTACATCTTCACTAACTCAATCCTCCCGTATATACCATACACCGAGAGTTAAGTGATTACATAAACGATATACTTTAGGGTTTTCTGTAGTGTAAATACTATTGTCACATCGGTGAATATGAGAATAATAAATATGAATAATAACATCATTTCATTTATTAAATAAAACAATTACAAAATTGTCTTTCGGGCATCACACCTAACAAGAACCGCCCCTCAGGGTTCTTCAGAGGTTTTACAACTTCTGTGGCACTAAGGTGGCGGGCCAAATTTCTATAAAGGCGAAGACCCCTCGTCTATTTTTCAACTTTCCCGACAAGGTCCATAACTGGATTGAGTGGTGTCTGAAAGTAGAGTCTTGTGTCGGTTGGCCGTTCCCACACTTTGGTTTGCGGGAGATGAAGAAGCCAGCCATGGTACAATATGCGGTCCAAAGTTTCGAAGAGCCGTTCTTCAAATCGCTTTTGGAGCTTATTGGTTCTGATGGTACCACCCAGTCAACGAAGAACATTAGTTGGAAGGCCCATATCGACCCACGAGGGTAGTACGCTAGTCTGGAGGGCATCTCTGGCCCCGCGATCTCACAACCTCTAGTCTTCATGGAGTTCGAAGAGACTGACCGGACTGGCAAGAGGAATGTTATTTTGGGAGGTGCTTTCCCACTCAGTGCACCATATGCAATGGGAGTCAGAGGAGGTGAATTCATTGTAATTTATCTTTATTTACTTTCATTTATGCCATTCATTTTTGTCTTTTATACTTGCATTCAACATGTATTTATTCTTGTACTGATTAACTTTTTGTGTAGGTACAATGGTTGACGCTACCAAGAGGCGAGCTGAGAAGAAAGAGCATGATAATACTCAAGCTGAGGTGAGGAAAGGCTGCTGAAGAAGACTACAGGGCTGACGCCGCCCTTGGTGGATACTTCAATTGATGCCATGGCCTCTAGGGTAGCTATTTCTATGGTGCCCCCAAAACAGAACAGGAAGGGTGAAAGTGTGGTCCCCGGTTCTAGCGCCGCTGTGGAGGTTTGTATGAGTGATCATGTTGATGTGGTTGCAAAGTTGAAGGATCCTCGCGTCTCTAAGAAGTCCAAACCCTCAGTGCTTGAGGTTGAGGAATCTAGTAAGGCAACGCCGCCTGAGGACTTTTTTGCCGGGATGCCGAGGTCACAGCGAGCAGCGGAGAAGAAGGAAGCAGCAGCCGCCAGCAAAAGCGGAATGATCTATGGAGCCACATGAGGCTTTGCCCCTAGGTATATTAGGAAGCCTACCTTGTGGTTCGACAAGGATTATCTGAGGCTGGCTTTTGATATGTTGAAAGTTGTTGATGTTTGGGAAATCTATGCGGAAACGCAGCGGAATTAAAATTTATTTCCTTTAACCGGGAGCGACTTCGTTTAAACAAAAATCATAAAAGAAGTAGACGATTAATATACCTTGCTTGATCTAAAAGATCGACACTTTGACCGTCTCACGGAGTAGTAGTGTGTACTGAGTCGCCCAAGCTGCGTTCGCCTCTACCGCTAGTCCACACGAAACAGCCCGCGGAATCTCATCATGGAATGCTACCAGAAAAACTCGGTTGCTAGACCGACATTTTCTCTCTTGCTCTCAAAACTCTCTCTAGGAAGCTCTCATTATTTCTAGTAAATTAGAACTATTCTAATTGTGAATGATACAAAAGAGCTTGGCACACCATTATATTTATAGTGGTGGCCTGCGCCCCCTACTAGTCCCAATCTGATTGTGAGATGCTTCCTAATAGATCGAGGAGAAAGAAAATATTTTACTAGTAAAATAAGGAAAATAAATATTCTAGATTTATCTCATATAATTTAATATCTTATATTAAATAAATCCAAGATATTGTCAATATCTAATATTGACTATCTTTATCTTATTACAACAAATCTATTTTTCATAAATCTATTAATATCTAAAATTAATATATGATAATACCATTAATTAAATTGCACAATCCAAATACATCTTATACACTCAAACTTGCGCCCCAAATAGCCTAATACTGACATCCGGAATATTCTTAATTAATGTAATGCTATGATTAATTAATTTACAAAATCCATGTCTATCATATACACAAATATAATTTCGACCTATACATCATTATATATATTTAATTAATCAACATAATTAATATCTTGTATTATATTTATTCATAATAAATAAATACTTTATAGTCGAGATAAACTTTCCTTATTTGGTTATCACTATAAACACTTTATAGTCGAGGTAAACTTTCTTAATTTGGTTATAACTATAACCACATTTTAATCCAGCTAGATGTTCTTATGTGTGTGACCAGATAGGATTCCGAATATGTTGTCCGTATGCACAAAGTGCATTTACTAAAATAGCCTTCATACCTAACGATCACGGAATAGTGTCTAGCAACCCACCGTGACCCTCAATCATTGGAATAGTCAAATGCAATGACTACTACCTTTCATGTGAAACAGATTACCGTGTAAATATAATCTTATCATTTGCTACAATATCCATACGGTCGTATCTCATTCATCAATACTAAAGGTGTACACGGTTCGGTTCGGATCGGTTAATGGCTGTAACCGAAACCGAACCGAAATTTTCGGTTAATTGAAAATCATAACTGAAACCGAACCATTTGCAAAAGAAAACCAAACCGAACTGAAATAACTTGATTCGATTGGTTCGTTAAACAAATTTTCGGTTAATTGAAAATCTAAACCGAAACCGAACCGTTTGTAAAAGAAAACCGAATCAACCAAAATAACCGGTTGATTAGCCGAAAAACCAAACCGTTATAACCAAATTTCATCCAAATTATACAATTACAGCAGTTTGATTAACTATATGGTTATAAACGGTTTGGATTTTCCTGTTTGGTTTTGGTTCGGTTTCGGTTCGGATATAAACGGTTTGATTTCGGTTCGGTTTTTGGTTCGGTTCGGATAATTTACAGCACTAACCGTAACCGAGCCGAAAATTTCAGTTTTTCCATTTTGAAAACCGAAAACCGAACCTTAGCACTTATTAACCGAACCAAACCGAACCGAATTACCCCGGTTCGGTACGGTTTTCGGATTATCCGTATCCGTGTACACCCTTAGTCAATACAATAACAACCATATCTTATAATCTGGATATCATGCTCTCTCGAAGTAACTCATTTACTTCCACTTTGCAAAGATTCACGAGAGTAAGACATTCCTTATAAGAAGGCCCTTTCGGATATTTACTCCTAATCATAGGATACGCGATTTCTGGACGAGCAACATGAATCATACGCATGCTTCAGTATCACACCCAATCACTATCGCATGATCGCCTCATGGATAAGTGGAAACCTCAATAGTGTCAAAGCATGACAATCCACACCGTGATGTCATGAAGACTCGGTCTCGTGGATAATTACACAACCGCCACATAGTGCAACACTTAATAAAGTAAGTGGGTCGATCTAACGTCGTATTCTCTAATACACGTCCACGTACAGTCCAAATGTCCCTACACTTTGATAGACAAGATTTATCCCCATCTTCAATAAGATAGAAGACATCCAATACGTGCTAGTCTAATTGTACTATCAATGTTCTATTTAATAGTATATACGACTAGAGACATTTAAGTATCAAACTTATTAAAGTGGTTAGAGATCCCATCAACCATAATCACTATCATGGTTTCTCTGTCACAGTTTAATACTAAGGACGTTATCATATAACAATATCGTAATTGGTTCGTTAAACGAACAAATATATAATAATAGAAAATCCATTTAATATATGTATAAAATAAAGAAATAGTAGAAATTATCCGACCCGCTCGGATCCGGTCCAACTCGATTGGGTTTAGGACACTATTTCAATGAGTTGAACTGTCGAGTCAATTGCCGACGCTGTTCATTTGAAGAACATTGGTTTTGGCATGCCTCCCGATACTCAATTGGTTGTTGGCATAGGAATCCTTTCCCGGGTGGTGGTGGTCTTTGGTGATCAAGTTTTCCGCAGGGCGGGTCAGAGCGGGTGAACGATCCGATCGGACAATTTGGTCTGATAATGATCTTGGTAAGTCTTTCAGTTATGTTTCCTTTTTTCCTCGTCATTATTCTCAAACGTTACCTTTTGTGGTCTGACAAGTTTACTCTTTTTTGTCTTAGATGGGTTTCCGCTTATTCCAGACCGAGGATGCTGTGAACAATACCATTCTAGGGCATCGAGACAAATTGGAGAAGGCCCAATCAGTTGTTGCTGCCGCCGAAAAATCAATAGCTTAGGCGGAGGGAAAGTGGGCGGATTTGCATAGGGAGTTATGTGACCTGGAAGGTCCAATTTTGACAGTCCCTTCACAATCGTTGGACTTAAATCTGAGGACAGATCCTTTTGAAGAGGGAGAGAATGATGTGATCCAATTCAAGAAGATAAGAGGATGCACCATTTATCCAAGAAGCAAGAAGACCAGTCCAAGACTGAAGACCAAGGCGCCATTTTTATGTCCAATTAGGTCTATCGGGCCTATTGGGCTTGATTAAATTTATTTATAATCTTTTATGCTGTTTTTAGTAGTAAAAGGCCAAAAGCTCATTAGGGAATGTGCCTATATAGTAGTGTATTGGGTTAAGTGTTTATTTTCAACAAATAAAAGCCATTTGGGCTTAGTTGAGTCAAGTTAGGTCAATTAGAAAATAACGTGGCGAAAATTAGTTTTTAATTATCCCACATTGCTAGTTTGATTTATTTCTTTGAGTTTGTAGCCTATATAAAGGTAAATAGAGTCATTGTAACAATCAGTTCAAGCTTTAGTGACATTGTATTAAGTCTTGCGACTTGTTTTTAATCACTTGCGTGTGAGAATCTCTTCATTGTAGAGGTTCAACCTTTTAAAAACTTATCAGCGCCTTGAGCAAGCGTTGTGGCGTTCTTAGCCATCGTTCTCGTTTGGATTCTCGAGAACTTGGTATTTCGCTCGTCATTTATCCCTTAGGAGGTTTCTGGGCACATTCCGATTGTGTTTCCATCCCGGAATCACATCGCTTAGCGTGAGAGCTCGAAATGACTAAGGTATCAAATATCCCGTTTGTTCTTTTGTTTTCTTTATTTCAATTATTCAAAAAAAAAAAAAAATTGTTCTTCTTATCATTATTTCGTCCCCACCCTGCATAAAACATCATACATCTTCAAACCTTCATCCATCCCACCCGGAAAACTTGAAGATTCTTCAAATCCTCAAACTTTCATCCCAAAGCCCTAATTTTCCAACCCATTTTTGTATCAGTTCGTTTAATATCCAAACCACCTCCAAACGATCTAAATCAAATTGTTATCTACGTTTTCTCTCTTGACCTCTTCTCATAATTATCAACCGAAAGGAGTCGAAACTGTGCATCAACACAAAACAGTTTGTTCTGAAATTCTACAGCAGTAGATCTTCTTACGGTTTCGATTTAGGTGCTTTAGAAAATCCCAAATCCGCTCCAAATTGGTGAATTTATAGAAAATTCTCTGTTAGACAACTTTCATCTTTTGAGTTTTCCCAAATTTCGCATCGTTTGATCAATAATCTGCACCAAAGTCACTGCTTTCAATCTAGACTTTTTGACAGATTGCACCAGTTGCCGAAAAACGATTGTTTGATCGCTCTCTTTAACTCCAAAATGTCTGAAATTTTTAAATCCTTTAGAAACATACCTACTCTACAACTTTCGTCTTTTGAGTTTTCCCAGATTCGTAGTCGTTTGATCACAATCTGCACGAAACGACACTGCTTGAATTCTGGAAATCCTGACAGCATTATATTTAGGGTTTGCTCATTGTTGTGGTTCGTTCTATGGATGATCTCTATATATGAGTGAGTGAGACACAATTGAGTTGTGAGAAATATGCATTGTTTTGATTATTATGGGAGATGGATTTTTTAGGGAGGAACGAAGGAAGGAGGAACATAGACGTCAAGATGAGTTAATGGATTGAAATAATGAGGTGCTCGTAGAGGTGCATAGGAATCTTGAGAAGTTGAGCCAAAAAATTAAGAAAGACAAGGAGGTTATGATGCAAGGGTGGCGGGAAACAGACCTATTATGGGATAAGTATTATGAGGCCGTGCAGATGACTAAACTTGAAAGGAAAAAAAAATTAGTTGACAAGAAAAACGAAGAGATTGTTAGCATTCGCGAGGAGTTGGAAAAAGCGGATAGTGAGAGTGTGGTGGAGATGGAGGATGACACTACTCATATATGTGTGGTTGAGAAATTCGAGGTGAATGAGCCTGCATTTGTTGATGAGAAAGTAGAGATTGTGGGAGAAGTAGTTCCAAATGATGAGGCCTTCATTGTGGACGAGATAGTTCACTTTGATGAGACATTAGTGGATGCTCATGTTGAGAGTGATGTTGAGAATGAGGAAGATCATGATATACCAGCAGAGGTTCTTGATTTATCTTTGCATGTGCATGAAACTTGTGATGAGTTGGTTTCGATCAGCATGGAGTCGATTTCTTTTATTGGAGAAGATGAACAGGATGCAAAGTCAGCCGTGTCCCTTGAGCACTTAAAGGAGTTACAAGCACACCATATTTACCATGATCCATTTTTATTGCATTGTACTTCTTTAGAATTTATTATTGCTGATTTTTATGTTGTGATTTTCACTTGTACAAGAAGATGATTACTGCATTGTTCACCTCTGTATTATTCGTGGGATTTATTCACTATGTGGGCCTACCAACATATGTTGGGCCGACATTGTTATTTGATCCAGGTGGATTCGAGGACTAATCCTTTCGAAGGAGAGGAATGATGTGACCCGGAAGGTCCCGATAGTCCGCTTCACAATCAAGTTGGACATAGATCCGAGGACGATCCTTTCAAGAGAGAGAGAATGATGTGATCCAATTCAAGAAGATAAGAGGATGCATCATTTATCCAAGAAGCGAGAAGATCAGTCCAAGATTGAAGACCAAGGCGCCATTTTTACGTCCAATTAGGACTATCGGGCCTATTGGGCTTGATTAAATTTATTTATAATCTTTTATGCTCTTTTTAGTAGTATAAGACCAAAATCTCATTTGGGAATGTGCCTATATAGTAGTATATTGGGTTAAGTGTTTATTTTCAACAAATAAAAGCCATTTGGGCTTAGTAGAGTCAAGTTAGGTCCATTAGAAAATAATGTGGCGAAAATTAGTTTTTAATTATCCCACATCGCTAGTTTGATTTATTTCCTTGAGTTTGTAGCCTATATAAAAAGGTAAATAGAGTCATTGTAACAATCAGCTCAAGCTTTAGTGAAATTTTATTAATTTTTGCGACTTGTTTAATTTTAATCACTTGCGAGTGAGAATCTCTTCGTTGTAGAGGTTCAACCTTTTAAGAACTTATCAGCGCCTTGAGCAAGCGTTGTGGCGTTCTTAGCCATCGTTCTCGTTTAGATTCTCAAGAACATGGTATTTCGCTCGTCATTGAACCCTTAAGAGGTTCCTGGCCACGTTCCGATTGTGTTTCCATCCCGGAATCACATCAGGGAGTATGTCCGCTTGCGGGGTGAGAATGCTACTCACAATGAGTGTTGTTAGACTTTTGGAAAACTGGTTGCGGACCTGCAAGAACAACTTAAAGCGGAGCAGGTGAAGACCGCTGCTCTAGAGGAAAAACTTGTTGAGGCACAAAAGGCTATGAGGATACCGGGCCTGCAGCCGTTGCGGTGTATAAGGATTCTGAAGAGTTCTTGGACACTGTCGGGGTGAGCTTTGATGAGGGCTTTTATCACCTTGCCCGTTGTCTTCGGCTCGCTTACGGCGATGGCGGTCCCACTCTTGAAAAATTGACCGACCTGGCCTTTCTTCCTCCGAAAGATCCTTCATTGCGAGTCTTTCATCCAGAGATCTCCTGCACTGATGGGGATATTGTTGAATTCAACGAGGATCAGCTGATGGAGGGGAAGGAAACATGGACTCCGCCGCCCCGCAATGAAGTGAACTTGACTACTTTGATAGAGCCTGGGGGAGCCGGCCCTAGTCAAGTTATTGAATGCGATGGGGTCGCAGCTGAAGGTGGTGATGAGGACCGTGCGGACCAGTACTTGGATGTTAACGCCGGTGATGGCTCAAACGTGCTTCCTAATGAACAACAGCCGTGATTTGGCTTTTATTAATTGTAAATGATGCAACTTTCTTGGCTTCGGCATTAAACTATTTATGCTCAGTAATAACTTATATTTTTCCTCTATTTGACTTGTGGCCGTTGCATTTGGCCTTTCAATTGCATACTTGTTTTGCCTTTGTTTCTTGCCTTGATTTTCTCCAAGTATTTTGAGTTGTTTATTTTGCTCGAAATATTCCTATCTTTCGAGTCCGTAATTCGAGTCCATGGACTGGTGTGTATATGTATATATATATATATATATATATATATATATATATATATATATATATATATATATATATATATATATATATATACCCCCTTGTTTTTGGTGAGGTTGAGGGCGCCAAAGCATCGAGCTCGTTAAAAATAATTGATCATAAACCTGTTTCTAACGATCCTAATAACTGAATCAAAAAATTCAATGTGCGGCCCCCTTGTTTCAGGCAAGGTCGATGGCGCCGGTCAAAAGAGCTTGATTGAAATAGATGTCGAGCCTCATATAGATGTTTGAAAATTTCCACTATCTGCCCCCTTGTTTTAGACGAGATTGAGATCGCTTGTGTGATCAATTTTGTCTAAAACATATATCGAGGCTGATATTTGTAACAATAATACTTGGACGCGAACACGTGATATAGACTGAATGCGAACACACATAAAAATCAGACTTTAATTATCTCCGCCCCGCTTCTGTGGGCGGATTGGGTACTTGTACGAATCAAAAGCGTAATTGTTAATGTTGTAATCAACTAGAAACAAGCTAATCAGTAATACAAAAGATAGCTCTATCCTTCACTCATGGTGAGGTGAGTTCCAAAACAAAGAAAGCGTGGTCACTTCAAGTTTGAATAAACAAGAGTGGTCGCCATAACCGCGTGCCGATATTACATGTGGTACCTCTCAGTAGGTTGTCTCGCATGCCAGGTTCGATTGTATTCACGTCCCTCTTTATTCTTCAAAACATAGGTTCCCTTCTTGACTATTCATGATATATGGAGCGGACCTTCCTAATTCTATGATAATTTTCCTTTAACGGCCTTATGACTGCGTCCCTATCTTTTGAGTAGAACAAAATCATCAATTGCGATGGAGTGATTACGGATCCGCTTGTCATGGTGTCGATTCGCGGTCCGCATTTACAATTGATTAGACGGCTATACGATTTTATCCATTTTTCTTCTAGCGGATCGAGCTCGAGCCGCCTTGTCGATGATTCTTGGTCTCACCGAAGTGTGAGACCCTTAGGTTTGGCGACGCCATTTCAACCGGTGTCTTGGCCTCTAAACCATAAGTTTAGGCAAAAGCGATTTCTCATGTTGTTGTTTTGGCGCGACGCTTGAGTGACCATAAGACCGCGGGCAGCTCGCCTACCCATCTTCCTTCTTTCTCATCCAACTTCTTTCATTGCTCTGAGAACCTATTTGTTGGCATTTTCTGCCTGACCATATTCTTGCAGATAACACAATGATGATTGCCAATGTTTTACATTGTGTTCGGTACTCAGTAAACTCGTTCCTGAATTGTGGCCCATGATTTGACACTATTGCTCTTGAGACTCCGAAGTGAGTCCAGACCTGATCAAGCAAAAAGTAGACGATATCCTTAGATGTAGTTTTGGCCAGAGCTTTGGCTTCTATCCATTTTGTGAAGTAATCCACGGTGACGAAGACGAATTTGCAACCGGATCTTCCTTTGTGGAACGGACCAATGAGATCAATTCCTCACATATCTAAAGTCCATGTGGCGACGACAATACTCTTTTCGACCGAAGGTAGTCTGGTATGTCGGCGAAGCGCTGACACTTACTGTTGAAATAGTGTCCTAAACTCAACCGGGGATCCGACCGGGTTGGATCATTTCTACTATTTCTTTATGACTATACATATATAATAAATGGCTTTTCTGTTGTCATATATTTGTTCTTTTAAAGAACCAATTATGAATTGTTATATGATAACGTCCTTAGTATTATACTGTGATAGAGAAACCATGATAGGCGATTATGGTTGATGAGATCTCTAATCACTTAAAAAAGTTTGATACTTAAATGTCTCTAGGCTTATGTACTATTAAACATGGCATTGATAGTACAAACATGCTAGCACGTTTTAGGTGTTCTCTGTCTTTAAGGGTAGGGATAGATCTCGTCTATCGAAGTGTAGAGACACTTGGACTGTACGTGGACGTGTATTAGAGAATGCGTACGTTAGACTGACCCACTTACACTGTTAAATGTCACACTATGTGATGGTTGTGTAATTATCCTTAGGACCAAAGTCTACATGGCATCACGGTGTGGATTGTCATGCTTTGACACTATTGAGGTTTCTCTTAGCCATGGGGCGATCATGCGGTAGTGATTGAGTGTGATACTGAAGCATGCGGATGATACATGTTTGGTCATCCATGAATCGCATACCTTATGAGTAGGAGTGAATATCTGAAAGGGTCTTCCCATAGAGAATGTCTAGTTCTCGTGAATCTATGCAAAGTGGGAGTAAATGTGTTATTCCGAGCGAGCTTGATATCCATATTATGGGATACGATCAAGATACGATTGTATGGATATTACTACGGCGATAGGATTCTATTTACACGCTAACCAAGCACATGAAAGGTAGTAGTCATTGCGTATTGACTCTTCCGATGATTGGGGTCATGGACATGTTGCTAGACGCTATCCGTGATCATTAGATGTGAAGGGAATTTTCGTTATTGCGCCTTACGTCTACGACCAACATATTCGGAAGTCTATCGGGTCTCACACATATGAACATAAAGTCAGATTAAAATTTGGTTATAGTTGATAACCAAATAAGGAATGAATTTATCTTATACTATAAATGTTATAGTGGTAAATTAATATGGTGGTATTTATTTCTTATGAATAAATATAATACAAGATATTAATTATGTTGATTAATTAAATATACATATATTAAATATGTAATTCAAAAATATGTATATATGATATACATGTATTTTGCAAATTAATTAATCATAGTATTATATTAATTAAAGAATATTCCGGAAGCCAATTAGTGGCTAAAGGGGGCGTAGATTTATAGTGTGTAAGATACATTTGGATTGTGCAATTTAATTAATGAGATTACCATAATATTAATATTGGATATTAATTAATTTTTGGAAAATAGAATTATGGTAATAAGATAAAGATATTCAATATAAGATATTGGTAATATCTAGATTTAATTAATATGAGATATTAAAATAAAAGAGATAAATCATCAAAGGTATTTTTCTTATTTTATTAGGAAAATGTTTTCTTTCTCATCAATCTACTAGAAGCTAATCCCATTCAGTTGGGGAGATTAGGGGGGGCGCAGGTCACCCTATATAAAGGGAGGCTTAGCTAGCTCTTTTACACACCATAATTCCAAGAGTTTAGAATTCTTGTGAAAATTAAAAGAGAGCTTCTTGTGAGTTTTTGAGAGAGAGAAAAGGTCGACCTAGCAGTCGAGTTTTTCTAGTAGCAATCCTTGGCGGGATTCCGGTGAGGTGCTCGTGTGGATTTCTCGTAAAGGCCGGACATGTGGACGGCTCGCACACATCTACTCCTACTGGACGGTCAAAGCGTCGATCTTATAAATCAACCAAGGTAGTATTACCGTCCCCTCTCTTATATGTTTATTGTTTAAATGATGTCGATCCTGGATTGGGAAATCAATGTTTGAAAATCCGCTGCGCTACTCGATTGGTTTCCTAATAGTGGTATTAGAGCGGTCTTCGAGCTTAAGCAATAAGCATTATTTTTGTTGCGAAGTTAATTGAATCGAATAATTAAAGATGCATGATATTTATTCGTTGAATACACAAAAAAAAACTACCGGCGTCGGTAGGCTCGGCCGATTGGCGGCGGACCACCGCCATGAGATCGGTGGCAGCGGCGACTTTTTGGCTGCCGTCGGATGTTGCTCAATGCAGCTGCTCCAATTTGTTTTGTGTATCTCAATGATCCAATATAGTTCATAGTATATGCAATTTTGATTTTGTTTAAATTAGCTTTAAATTTAAAATTAAAATTGCGATTCGCTTAAAATTAATCGTTAATTTCATTGGGAATAAAATCAAGATTTAATTAATTGATTGGATGCTATAAGACGCAAGTAGTTAAAATTTATATTTTTTCTTTTTCCTAAGATATTGATTGTATGGATTATATAGTAGATATAATATGATTATATGGACCCCGATTGATCATGGACTCGACCAATAGGATGGAAGTGAATGCTTTATTCTCTGTTGGTTTTTATTGTTGTCATAGGCCGTTATGAAGAACGTGACCTAGTTTTATTTCTGCATTATCCCACTCCCGTTCACTCCCCCCGTGTACGGCGGGTGTAAAATTTATTAGATAGATTTTTTTAATAAATTGAAGACGAAGATGGAGACCAAAGAAAGAAGAATAAAGATCCCTTTGAAGAATGGCGCATTAAAGATCCATTGGCGGTTGCAGCTACCCTTAGTTTGTGACCCACCGTTTCATTAGTTTGTATTCGAAACCGCATTTTGGAAAAATCCATGATCATACCGGTTAATTTTGTGCGCGGAATGTTGTGTCTGTTTTACTTTATATGACATTGTAGTAATATGCACGTAATAGATAAGACCGTAATTAAATAAAATTAATTAAGTGAATTAATTTAAAATTACTCCCACGAAGAAAAAAATCGAGTTATAATATGTCTCCCAATATTATAGTGACGGTGAAGAGCCCTTGTTCGGATCCAACAGATCGGCCCGCGTCGGGAGTTGACCTACCTCGGGTATATCGTCATTAGCGAGATATGATCGTTATGCATGAGAACTCATGAATACTTGGGTTATGACTCGACTATGAATCTTGCGGTGATTGGGCCACGTCAGGACCTCTGATTTTAGAGACATGAGGTTGACTATCACATAGACGATGTGAATTGTCAAAGAGTTGACTAGTCAAACCATTGGAAGTCACGTTGGACGCGATTGGTAAGAAGTACCTACCCGTCCGAATTTGACCAGTCGATCGTCTCTACGTCGGGATCGAGTCAACTAGATAGATTCCACCACTAAAGAATTTTGGAAGATTCTTGAAAGTCAATTGGGAGTAGTTGACTAGTGGGAGCAAAATCATAATCCCAAAGACCATCTTTGATTTTACATGTATAAACAACAACACTCTTTTATCTTTATTTTATGTTGTAGTTTTAGCAAATTTTATTTATGTTTTGTATTCTCGACAGTTAAAAACCAAAATAAATGACTGTTACCTTTTTGAGAAACTTTCTCAAGTTGGTTAAGTAATTTTATTCCTTTTAAAATAAGCAATGACACGAGCATTCGCGTTTTCGTAGTTGAAGACAAGGAGGCTACATATTTGATGGAGTCCTCTAAGACTTTAATTATTAATGGAAGCTCAATATTGGACATAACGATATCCAATGGGTCACTCCTTCATACGATGATGGTTATTCAAGGATTAGATGGATTGGATAAGGATGACCACGTCGAATTTTGGAAATGTTGTTTTCAAAAATTGTAAGATTTAAATATCGACTTAATTCTTTAATCATTGCTTGAAAGTAAATTAAATAGTTCATGTTTTGAATATGATTCAAAAGGGTTAAATAGACTATTTAACAAACGTTGGATTTTCTTTATGAAAGAAAATTGAAGACACAATTCTTGTGATTTTCTTAAGTCTTATGAAGAGTAAATTAAGAAATATTTACAAGAGTTTGAAGGATTAAATGGAAATTTAGGGCATATGCTTAAATAAGAGAACTTATTGAAGTCTCTATTTCAGGCAAGCACGTTGAGATAAATTTATCTAAACTCAAGTCAACTCTCGATATATATATATATATATATATATATATATATATATATATATATATATATATGATATCCTACGAGTGTGATTACATTAGAAATATTAAATACAGATTTGGAAGGTGAAGCAAACGTTGTAACACTTACCATATTCTGAATCTAGTAAACTGATAAGGTAACTAAATAAATGTTATTATGTTCCGGTTCTTATGAAGAACATATTTTCAGCTATACGTTAGCATTTAATGGACAAATTCAATTGTAATGAATAAATGTTATTCCGATAAGGTTGACCAGTCACTGAATCTAACATGCTAGATTATTGTCACCATATAGTTGATATGAGTGTTGAAATCTCAACTAAACATTTATATGGCCATTATACTTGATTTTGTGGTCATTTCTGACACGTCTCTTTGGAAGGGAAGCGTGTAATCAAACGTCATTCTGATGATGCTGAACCATATGATTATGAATCATGTGGGTTATGCGCGTCTTATCCAAAGAGGACTAAAATACCATTTTATGAAAATGGTTATAAAATCTAGAAAATTGACTAGAGCCTAAAAATTTTGACGTTTGTTGGCTTATGACAATTTATACCATAAATAATTGTTTATCCCTCTCTTGGACTATTTTAGAAATACTTGAATGTACTTATTGAAGTACGACAATTCTGAAAGCCCGTGAAGTTTGAGCTAGTACGGATATAAGATAAATGAAACTTAAGAATTAATCTTCAATTGGATTGAAGCAATTAATAACTGGAGGGTGTTCATAAGTCGTCTGAAAAAGAATCAGATTCTCCCTAAAAGGATATCATTTTGAGATGCGCGATCGGATTGCGGTTCCGAAATGTAAGCGACACTTTATACGATAAAGTTGTGATGCAAGCCATGCAAAGATTCCCTTACCCGTTTTAGGATAGTGTCCTTAATCAAAACACATACTTAACCGAGTTCCAAAGAATAAGGTTGAATAAATTCCTTATTAGATATAGAAGGGGATAATGTCGAATCGATCTTAACCGATGATTTAAAGTTGTCATAGGCAAAGTCAGAAAGGCTTGGAGGCTAGTACGACATATGCAACTTTGTGGAATGTCTTGTCAAGTACGCTAGCTATTGACTACTTTCCCGCGGAACAAAATGTTTGTCTCCGAACATGCTGTCTTCTAAATGAGGTATTTCTTCCAAAAGAGATAGTGGGAGTAAGTGAGATCTCAAAAGAGTTTGAGAGCCACAAGGAGAGATTCAACCATAGGAACATGAGCAGACGCCACATAGTGATGAGGTTTAGAACACTGCTCAATGAAAATGTTCTATAAGTCTTTGGATAACCTCAAGCCTGAAAAGGTTGCTGGTAAGGGTGCACATGATTTGGGTCATACGGGTTTCATAAAAACTCATATCCAACCTTTATGTTGCGGGTTATAAAAATTTGAAACCATATTCAACCTAATCCAAAGTTAAACCCACACGTGCGGGTTTTGTTAATTGCGGGTTGGGTGCGGGTAAACATGACAATAGGTTTTAACACTCTTAGTTTTGATTAATTGATTCGGTAATCTTTCTTCAATTGTTTAGTTATTAGACTTATAGAGAAGAAAATATTAAACTTTTAAAAACCAAGTAATAGAATAAATGCATATAGCATAATTATATCAACATTGAAGAAAATATTGAAAAAAATTATTGCTAAAAAATGGCTATTCATTTGGTAGACTTGTAGTCCTTTACTTTCTTAGAGTATTCGTTTTACCGTGCATAAAAAATAGGTTATACCCTAAAAAAGATTAGTGATAAGGGTTTTAAAGGACACAATATGAAAGATGTCAGGCAAAAAGGATTATAAGAAAAGATTTTTATCAAAAAAGACATTTTATCAGTGAAAGTGAATTTGAAAGTGAATTACGTTGATTTTCAACACAAAACCAACGTAATTAACTTTCAAATTCACTTTCACTGATGAAATGTCATTTTTGACTAAAATCTTTTCTTATAGTCCTAAAATCCTGACATCTTTCTAAATTTGTCCTAATTGACAATTAACTAAAAAGATTATAGTGTTTTGTTTAAATGTCTATCATGAAAGTTGAAAAGTTAAAAAATCATTCAACATTCCATTGTCTAGTAAATCTAGTTTGTTGCCATATATATATATATATATATATATATATATATAGTTGACAAACTCAACAAGGTCAGTAGCCTGCTGACTATCAGTAGTCTGCTAAATATTAATGTTACTGAATTTGTTGCAGCGGAATATATGTAAATTAAGCCTTATTACTTGTTGTTAAAATATGATACTAAGTATTAGATGCTCATTAGTGTAAATGTGTGATTCAGTTGCTAGTTTCAGTAGGTTGATGTGATCAGTTTACTAAATGCAGAAAGTAAGTGTAGAAAGTAAGTAAGCAAATTTTATAGTCGTTCCAGGTGGTGTAATCCTGTTAGTCCACTCTTCTCCTGTGATGTTGGAGGAAATTCACTAGAGATCCTTGAGGTTGCAGTTAGAAAAATCCCTAAGCTGTTTGTCCTTCACCAATGACTATGGCTTCACAAACTGAACACTTGAAACAGGTAGGATTGCTGCTCCAAAGTATTCCACATGTCCTTGAAGGGTAGGATTGCCTTTTCACCACTTCTTCACCACACACACAATTCTTGACACCCAAAAGATGCTTCTCTGTCTTGGCAGTATCTTGTAAAGAAAAGATTGAATCAAATAAATGATTCAGTTGTCAACAGCTTGATCAGGATGAAATGATCAGTAGCTTGATGTTTTCAAGTGTGTATACTTGATGTAACTTGATAGCAGGTTACACTTGAAGAAATTACTTGATCAGTAAGTTTAAGCTCAGTGTATGTCAGCAGGGTGTTTTTCTTGATTTAACTTGATAGCTTCGTATGGATTATATGTTCATCTGCTTTTCATCATCTTGTATGCGAATCGAGTCTTCTATTTATAGGTGAGAATCTGTGACTTATGTTTGAATTTCAAACATAGCCATTTCTGAACTTGTCTCCATCTTGACTTGCTTTTGTCATCATGTTCATAGGATCGACAATTGTCGATCGCTTTTTGTCGATTTGATCGTCCACCTTTGACTTGTATCCATTGGATAAAGCTCAATCTTTCTAACGTTCATTTTATCTTGACTATTGATTTGTTGATAAAATCAAGGCTTGTAATCCTTATCCTTTTGATCTTCCAATGTAACCTTTGATTAAATCGAGATTTATACTCGGCAAATATCAAGTAGTATATCGACTGGCTTTGATGTACATATCTGTCAAAGAGTTTTAAGTCTCATTTGTGTTTTAATAATACTTCAGCTGACTTCTTCTCATCTAACATTTTATTGTGAAGTTAGAGTACACCATTTTGAACATAATTAAGTTCCAATCACCACTTCACATATGGAACTTAGACCTTGAACATGAGGTATATGTAATCAGTTTAGGTCATCACAGACTTTCCTAAATTATGATTCCATATCATTGACTTTAAATACTAAGTTTGATCCCTTAGCCTTCAATAATTTAGTTTGAACCCTCAGCCTTCAGTCTTCAACAGGTCCCTAGTTAGTTTACTGACCTAGACACTCTACTGACCTAGACAGATTTGCTGATAAAGTCAGCTGACCTACTTACAGTGCTTGTTTGATCAAACCTATACAAAGATCAAACTCTAATAAACCTATACATTTGATCTAGACATCTTTTTGCCTTTGCTCTATAACAGCTAGTCTGGCACTCATCAATTAAACTTAAATTATGTGCAACAATTTCCCCATTTTTAGTGATGATGCCAATACCCTCCTTACAGCAAAGCAAAAAGATAGACACAAAATAGAACAAACTTTCAGTCATATCTCATTAAAAACACATTTGTTCAAAATTATTACAAACTAGGATCAGCAGAATAAAATAAGCAGTGTAAGTGTGCTGATCTAGTTTCTGTCTCTGTCTTCTTCTTTCTTCTCATGGAACTCCCTGATTTCTTGGACAATATCTATCATCCATTGATTTTCCAAAGAGGAAAGTCAACCCAGTTGTGTAACTGTTTCCACCATTTCCAAGCTTCTCGTCGAGTCAACCTTATAGTATGAACATTGAAGCCTTGTCCCATGTAGACATGTTTGAATTCTTCTAGTGAATCCCTTGCTGAATGACTTCCCATTCTTTGACCTCTTCCACCTCTACCACCTCTTCCACCTCTACTAGAAGCTCTCAGTGATTTGACCCCTAGTTCCCAAAATTTGAGTCCCAAAAAGGAATTCAGTCCTTCCTGAAATCCCATGTCGTGATAGGGTCTTTTCTTTCCATAGTATAGATTCTTGTATTCTTTCAGGAGGTCATCAGTCATTTGAATCCTGCCAGGTGCAGGTTTCCTGAACTCATTTATGTCATCCTCCCATTTCTTCTTAGCAAAAATCCTTACAGCTTCCTTTGCTTCTGCTGTAAAGCCCTCTTCCCCCTTATTGACATCATCAATAAACCGGGACAGTAGGCCATGAATACTTTCTTGTGTGATCACCAAATTTTCAAGATGACCTTCCATTATCTCAGTCCTTGTGTCAACTGCAGTGATCCTTCCTTCAATAGTTTGTTCCAGTAGATTTATCCCCTCAGTAATCTTATGATCAAGTACAATAGGTTGAGGTGCCTCAGCAGGTTGAGGTACCACAACAGGTTTAGGTGCCTCTGCAAGCTTGTCCAACTTCTTGTGTATTGAGGCAATCCGTTCATTCAAATGCTTATCTTTGTTTGCTGTGTTGGTCTTTATACCTCTCACATCTCTGATTAGATCATTTATAGCAATTTGAGCAGAGGTAACGTTGGAAGAAACTCTTTCAGTACTTCTTCCTCTGTTTTCTACCAGATTCACCAAATCTTCAAATCTTTGTTCACTTCTATTCAATTGAGTCCTTAGCTATGCAATATCGCCCTTACAACTCTCAACTCTTCCAAAACATGTCTTTGGTATTGCACCACCATACCTCCAAACCATTTGTTTAGCATAATCAACAGTAGGTTCTTCAACATTATAGTTTCCCCTTGGTATGCTGACAACAATGGCTCTTGTCCTGTTCCACTCAGTGGGTTCAGGACCCTCCTCAATGATATTCCCAAAAATCTCTTCTATAACAGGTTCTTGTGTAGGTTGAGGCTCTTGTACTGCCTCTACAACAGGCACTTCATCAAATATTGGTACATGTGCCTGTTAGGGCTCATCTGTAACTTCTTCTTCCTCTGGCATCTGAAATTCCTCAACACTGAAATCATAGTCAACAAGTTGTTCCTCATCAATATCTTCGACTTGCTTGTTGCTCTTTTACTCTCGTGGGGCCTTTACCTCGAAGCTTTGCACTACAACGGCTTGTATAACAAAGAAATTTGTTCTTCAATATGTCTGGCAGGGCTTGCTTTGTTCTTCACTTTGTGCAACAACAACTCTTTCCTCAGTAGTCTGTTCAATAACAACCTCCATACTATGCATAGGGGATTCCTCCGATCCCATTAAAAGTTCCAACCTGTGTCCCAACACTGTTTGATCCTCAGTGATTAGGACCCTCTGTTCCAACCTTTGTCGATTCTTCATGCCTGTCCCTCGTGACCGAACCTCCACATCTTCAAATATGGCCTCATTTTCTTTCAAAACACCATGAGCCTCACTATCTCTTTTAAGGTTTCGTGAGGCTTGTGCTAAAACTTCATCGGTGTTAATCTTTGTCTTGGTACTATGCCGATCCTTCGAAATAGATATCGATACTTCAACCAATAAAGTGTCGACATACTTGATCAGCCTGTTGTCTTCAAGAGCTATTTCAGCATTAATTCAAGCTTCCAAATCCTCTATAGTAACATTCTCCATGTCTTCATCCACATTACCAGTCTGCTGGCCCTCAGCAGACTTGCCATCATCAGCAGATTGATTTGCTGTTTTGTCTTTAGACCCCTGTCCTACATCCTCAGTAGGTCTTTCCAATGCAGTGCCACTTGGTTGGCCTGAAAATGAAGGGTGATCATCATCAGAATCTGAAGAGGATGAATCATCATTGTCAGGTGCATCTTGTGGTTCTCTCGAACATAATGCTTCCTCTTTGCTTCTCTCTTTCAATAATATCCAGTGACCTCATTTACGCCGGATGTATCAATCAGTCCAAGCAAGTTCTCTACTCCCAACTGGTTAAATGACCATTCTTCAAAATCAGTCATTGGTTCTGCATCTGGTTTTTGTCTCTTATAAAAACCAAACTTCCAAGCAAAGTAATCTTTAATTTTCTTGAAGTTGGGATCTATATTTTCCTTCTTTTCCCTTTTTTCAAAAGGCATTATGGGCCTTCTTGAGGCAGGTTTCTCAACTTGTTGTCCTCCAAAGGTTTCAACAAGATGAGTCAATGTATCTACAACAGATACAAATAGGTTAGTAGGTTTTTCAGGTTGTAAATTAGTACCTACTACCTCCAACTGTTCAACACTAGGTTCCCTCTGAGTCTCACGCTCTATTGGAGGATCTTCAGTAGTTTTTCCTTCCCCCTGAATTGTAGCATCCACAACAGGGTCTTGAACAGGTTCAGAAACTTCCACAGCAGGTTCAGGTTCAACAGTGTGTTGTGGTTCTTCAGTTTGTTGCTCACCAACTATCTCAATAGCCTCAGTGGGCTTAACAACTTGTGTTGTTTCAACAACAACATCTTCTTCTGCTTCCTTTTGGGCCTCCAGAACCCTTAGTTCTTTACCATTTCCATGAACCTTCTTCTTTGCAATCTGCTTTCTTCTTTTTGCAGGTTGTTCTTCCTCAAAGTTCTTGTTCTAGATGTTCTTTGCTAGCAGCTTTCCTCTTTCTTCTATCTTCTCTCTGTTGTTCCTTCAACAAATCAGCAGCAGTCTTCTTGATAACTCTAGCAGGCTCAACAGTCTCAACAGCCTCAAATCCAACTTGAGCCTCAGTAGACTAAGCAATGTCTATTGGTTGCTGCCTTGTCTTTTTAGGCTTTAACAACTCAGTTATCTTTCTTGTATCAGCATCCTTTCTTTTCTATACAGGCTTCTTTGATGCAGCAAATTGGACATCATGTTTAGCCTTGGATCTCTTTTCCTGTCCACCATTATCATCATCACTATCATTCACTTTCAGTCTCGTCATCATCTCCTTCATCATCATCATCCAAGCTAGGGATAGGATCATTGATTTCAGGTTTGTATCTTGACTTTTTGATCTTTGTAGGTGCAACATCAGCAATCTACAAGTGAGTCAGCAGGGCCTGTATCATCAAACCCAATGGTTTAATCTTGGACTTCCTTGTTACATCACTATCTTCTGTCACCACTTTCTTCATCTATTGAACAAAGAATCCGGCCCAATCAAACTTCATACTCTTGCATATAATAATCAGCAGGTCTATTTTTGGTCCTGAAAGAGTATCAAGACTTCCATTAAATCCAAGAATATTCTTGGCAATAATCTTGCTCAGCAGGTTATATTCTAATCTGATATGCTTCACATTGATACTCAAGGTTCATGGTATGGACTTGTTGGTCTTTATTGCATCAACAAACTCCGATCTTGCTAAATGCATTGATTCAGATTTGTAGGAGCATTATTTCTAGGTCCAAATCCAAACACTTCCTTTAGCGGATCTGATGTGATTTCAATCTGCTGAGCATTTACAGTTGTAGTAAATGCTTCTCTATCATTCTTTACCACCATGTTCTACCAGAAATTAACAACATTGGTGTATGAGAGTGTTTCTAATATCAGATTTAGATCATCTTCCAATCCTTCATATCTTCTGATCCTTCTACCAATGTTGATGGCTAGCTCAGACTTGTTAGCATAAAAAACAAAGCCTCTAACACTTTGGCTTGTACCAATATGAACATCTCCTTTATCTGCCATTGTATAGATTAAACAAGATGAAGAAGAAAAACTTTGCAAATCTATGTTCACACTTGTATGTTCTCGCAGAAGATTGATCTCGAGGTTTGTATGTAACGTCTGAGTGTATATGTCTCAGATATATAAGAAAGGTAGTGGTTGAAAATCAAGCCGCAAGTACCGTGACACGCTTACGTAGCATTTAACCACGATTAAAGTTGGAATAAATGTGATGTTGCCACGTGTCCTACAAACTTATCCCATTAAGAGTTGTAACCGTTGGATATTGTAACCGTAGTTATAATGGATAAGAATAATATCCGTTTACTGTTGACTTTCATTAAAGTTTGACTGTCTTGTAACGTATACTACAGCAGACTTGGTCTTCAATAGAGTTAGCTCGACCTCATCGACACAAGATGGCTCGACTGACTTTCACGACGACTTACTCTCACGATCTCCATACACTCTTGTTTTGTCCAACTGATAATACAAGATAAAGTTTAATACCAATGACTGATCTATCAAGTGAGCTCACCTAACTGGACAAAGACCAATCCCCTTGGCAACTTCATTTGCTCAATTTTCCAAACTTATTTAAGTACATGGAATTGTTGATACCAATGACTAATCTGCCAAGTGAGCACACCCAACAGGGCAAAGACTAATCCTCTTGGTGAATTCCAGTACTCTGCTGATCATTAATTTATCAGTCAACTTTTATGATGCCAAGTTCAGTTATTAACTTAGCAAATATTTCACTATCCAATGGTTTTGTAAATATATCAGCAAGTTGATCTTCAGTAGGGATGTAAAGAACCACCACATCTTTCTTCTCCATATGATCTCTTATAAAATGATGTCTCACATCAATGTGTTTGGTTCTAGAGTCCAAAACAGGATTTTCTATGATAGCAATTGCACTTGTGTTGTCACACATTATGGGAATTTCCTTCTTTCAATCCCATAATCCCTTAATTGTCAGCCTTAACCATAGTATTTGTGCACAAGAACTTCCAAAGAAGAATGTATTCACCTCAAGTGGAAGTGGATATTGAATTATGTTTCTTGCTAAACCAGAAACAAGTCTATTTTCCATCACCACAAGTTCTGTGGTGCTTTTTCTTTCAATCTTGCATTCAACATAATCGAATCTGAGTAGGATATAACTTTGAAGCTTCCATCTTTTGAATACCATATCCTACTCCCAAAATTTCTTTTAGATACTTGAGAATCCTTTTGACTGCAAATAAGTGACTTTCCTTAGTTTAGATTGAATTCTTGTACAAACACCTACAACAAAGGATATATCAGGTCTGGTGGCAGTGAGGTACATCAGACTGCCTATCATCCTTCTATATAAAGTCTGATCAACATCTTTGCCTTCTTTGTCTTCATCCAATCTGATGCTTGTACTCATAGGAGTAGATGCCTTAATGCTATTTTCCATACCAAACTTCTTTAGTAGCTCATTGGTATATTTGGTTTGATGAACGAAGATTCCATCTTTTACTTGTTTGACTTGTAGTCCCAAAAAGTAGTTCATTTCTCCCATCATACTCATTTGAAACTTGCTTTTCATGAGATTAGCAAACTTTTCACACAACAATTCATTTTCGAACAAAAATTATGTCATCCACATAAATTTGTACCAAATAGGTGTCTTTGTCCCTTCATTGATTCTCGAAAAGAGTCTTATCAATGGTACCTTTGTTACATACCATGCTCTTGGTGCCTGTTTCAAACCATAAAGTGCCTTGTTGAGTCTCAGTACACTTTATCTTCTTGATCTTTAACTTCAAAACCGTGAGTTTGTTGAACATAAAACTCTTCCTCCAGAATGCCATTCAAAAATGCACTTTTTACATCCAGCTGGTATACTTTGAAGTTTTTATATGCAACAAATGCCAAAAATAATCTTATGGCTTCCAATCTTGCAACAGGGGCATATGTATCATCAAAATCTATTCATTCTGCTTGAGAATAGCCTTTTGCCACTAGTCTGGCCTTGTTCTTTACAATGGTACCAGATTCATCCAATTTATTTCTCAGATACCCATTTTGTTCCAATTATGTTTGCATTATTAGGCCTTTCCACTAGTGTCCAAACTTGGTTTCCTTCAAACTCATTCAATTCTTCTTGCATAGAAATTATCCAACTGGATCGGATATTGCTTCTTCAACAACTTTAGGCTCCATTTGAGAAAGAAAACAAGTAAACATTTTTTCCGCTTGTCTTACAGTCCTTACACCTTGTCAGATATTACCAATTACTTGTTCAAAGAAGATGATTCTTTAACCATTGTAAATCTTGATTTGTTTGATTCTACAGAGCTTCATCTCCAAAGAGGCTCTACTTATTTGCTTTAGTAGGGGTTTTAGCGGATCCTTGAACCGCATCTGTTGTTGCATCGAGTTTTACCAAAGAGTTCTTCAAAGGGCAGAGTCGAAACTTTTAAGTCATTTATCTTTTCCAAAACATCAACATATTCTGGATCAGTGACTTGGAGATTCTCAGCAGGTTTTGAAACTTCATCTTCCATTATAGTGAACTTAGGTTCCTCAAATACAACATGTATTGATTTTTCATGTTTTAATGTCCTCTTGTTCAGTACCTTAAATGCCTTGCTGACTGAAGAATATCCCAAAAATATTCCTTCATCTGATTTTGGTTGGAAAGTCTTCAGTTGTTTCTTATGATTTAAGATAAAACATTTGCTTCCAAATGGATGAAAATAAGATATATTTGGTTTTCTTCCATTCCATATCTCATAAGGTGTCTTCTGCAGCTTTTTGTTTACTGAGGTCCTATTTTGTGTATAGCATCTTTGTATTGATTACTTGCCAAAATTTCAATACCTTTCACGTAGTACTACTTCACAAATCATAGTCCTTCCTTCTTCTTTTAAAGTCCTGTTTTTCTTTCAAAGAACCCCATTTTGTTTGAGGTGTACCAAAGAAATTGCTAATCGATGCAAAGACACCATTGTGTTCACAATATTCTCTTATGACTTTATTTAGAAACTCGGTGCCTTTGTCTAACTGATCTTCACTATCTTTGTCAAACTTTTCTCATTTCACAATCTCTTCAAAAGTTCAGACATCTTTTGAAGTGTTTCACTTTATTGTTCATAAATATTACCCAAGTGTATCTTGAATAATCATCAACAACTACCAAAGTGTACTTCTTTCCTGTTACACTTGTTGGTATAACTGGTCTAAATAGATCCATATGCATCAGCTCAAAAACTCTTTTTGTTGATTGTTTAGTCTTTGACTTGAAGCTTGACTTTGTTTGTTTACCTTGCTGACATGCATCACATATAGCATCCTTTTTGAATGTGATCTCGTAAAACCAATCACCAACTTCTTTTCACTAACCGATTGATATCATCAAAATTGAGATGATTCATATTCTTATGCCACAACCAATTCAGTTCTGACTTGGTATGCACAATCAGGCATGTTTCTGGAATAGCAGTAGACCAATCCACAACATACATGTTTTGTTGTCTTGTTCCAGCCAACACAACTTGTTCACCTCTTTCACTAATGACAATATAGTAGCCTTTGTCAAAAGTGACCTTGTAACCCATGTCACAGAATTGTCCAGTGCTCAGTTGGTTGTAGTCCAATCCTTCCACAAATGCAACATTTCTGATAGTCAATCCATTTCTCACCAATGTTCCTTATCCTCTTGTATATCCTGGTGTGTTCTTGTTGCCAAAATTCACTCTTGGACCATCCTTTGGCACATAGTTTGTTAGATGCTTATTCTTTGTCATATGTCCGAACATCCACCGTCAAAGTACCAAACACCTCCTCGGTCTCATCCATATTTGCCATCAAAGCATAATCATCCATATCGACTATGAGTGTAGTGTCATCTGATTCATTTCCTTTTTCTGATTCACTTCATAGCGAGATTCATCATCAGCAACCAATGCTTTCTTGCAAGATCTTCTTTGCTGATTTTGTTCTTCAGTTGGTCTGGACAACCAGGTCTGAAATGTCCAGGTTTCTTGCGATTGAAGCAAAGATAATCGAGTTCCTTCTTTTGTATCAAGTTAGGACAATCGGGTTTGAAGTGTCACGGTTTCTTTGCAATGAAAACACAAGTAGTCATTATCCTTCTTGGATTCTTCATTTTTCTTTTCATTTGATTTCTTGGTGAAATTCCTTGGAGAACCCTTCCCGATTTCATCATTACGATTTTCTTTCTCGGTAGGGCTATTTGCTCGGCATTTCATCCAGTAGATCATCTTGACAACTTTGATGATTCTTCTTTATGTCAAAGACCAATACAATAGTTTTTGGTTCTTCTTTTTCGATGATCGTAAAACAAGTTTCTTCTCGAATTCATATGCCTTGAGATCTCGAAAACAATTTGAAGGTATCTTCTTCATGTAGTCTCTTGAACTCTTCTGTGGCAAGAACCTTCATCTCCCAAACTTCCTTTCGTGTGTGGCTTAGGATTCTTGTGTTGATCTCTTCTTTTGTATATACCTGCATTCAAAGTAGGTGAGTTCATCCATTATAGCATTGAATCTTGACTCCATTTGTTCAATGGTTTCATTTGATTTTATTTTGAAATCTTGGAACTTTCTTTGGCTACACTGACTTTGTTTTTCTTGATAGCATCGGTGCCTTCACAGATTAGTTGTAATTTTTCCCAAAGTTCCTTTGCGCTTTGTAATCCTTCACTTTCATATACATATAGCTATCCAAGGTTACGTAAATGATATCAATAGCAATATTGTTGAGGTTTGATCTTTCTATCTTCAAAGACCCCACTCTCTTTTTGGCTTTGGAACAAATCCGAGTTTCACTTTGCCTACGCCTATGGCCTTTATGATCTCCAAAGGTCCATCGATCAAAGACATTCATCATTTCATCATGTGTTGCAAATAAATAAGCCTCACATACGAAGTTTAGACTCATCAAAACAATCTAAGGAACACATCAACATAGTCCTAGCATCTTGGTTGTTATCCATGATGCAAAGCTTTGAAAATCGAAACTTGAAAAAGTTTTCAAAGAATTTTCATAAGTACAACAAGTAGGATTACTTGAGCGAAGCAAAACTCCGATACCAATTGTTGGTCCATTGAAAGGCTTTGGTTAAGTTTAGAGGGGGTGAATAAACTTAACACTTAAAACTTTTGCGAGTTGACAAACTCAAAGAAGGTCGATGACTCTTGACTATCGATAGTCTAGCGACCATTCAATAGTCTGCTAACTATTAATGTTACTAAATTTGTTGCATTGAATATATGTAAATTAAGCCTTATTAATTGTTGTTAAAATATGATACTAAGTATTGATACTCATGAGTGTAAATGTGTGATTCGGTTGCTAGTTTTAGTAGGTTGATGTGATCAAGTATACTAAATGCGTAAAGTAAGTCTGAAAAGAAGTAGGCAAATTTTATAGTGGTTCCAGGGTGGTGTAATCCTATCAGTCCACTCTTCTCCTCGTGATGTTGGAGGAAATTCACTGTAGATCCTTGTGGTTGTAGTTACAAAATCTCTATGCTGTTTTCCTTCACCAATGACTATGGCTTCACAATCTAAACACTTGAAATGGTAGGATTGTCTGCTCCAAATTATTCCACTTTGTCCTTGAAGGGTAGGATTGCCTCTTCACCACTCTCAACACACACACAGCGATTCTTGACACCCAAAAGATGCTTTTACATCTTGGTAGGTTTCTTGTAAAGAAAGATTGAATCAAATAAATGATTCAATGGTCGCTGAGACTTGATGTCTTCAAGTGTGTATACTTGATGTAACTTGATAGAAGGTTACACTTGAAGAAATTACTTGATGATGAAGTTTAAGCTCGGTGTATGTCGGCAAGTGTTTTTCTTGATTTAACTTGATAGCTTCATATGGATTATATGTTCCTTTGTTTTTCATCATCTTGTGTCTGCGAATCAAAGTCTTCTATTTATAGGTGAGAATCTCGTGACTTATGTTTGAATTTCAAACATAGCCGCTTCAGCATTTGTCTCCATCTTGACTTGCTTTTGTC